>VOPJ01012221.1:0-44692 GCA_014673585.1 Semibalanus balanoides
AGTATATATTATTACCGATCGCTTTTTCTTGTTAGGCTTGATCGTTTGGAAGGGGGGGGAGCAAACAGGCCACTTTATGTAATGGATCCACCATTGGCGTCGGGTCGTCAACGCAAAGAAAAGTTGAGAAAACGCGTTTTTTACCGTCGACTGCAGGGGATTTTTACGTCCATGGGGGGATTTCAACTCACTGTGGGGGACAAATCTCCCCGGTTAACATGTTAAAAAAGACCCTGATGCTCCTGTACTGTTTCATATTTCAAGCCTGTTTCAGCTTTACCAGAGCGCACCAGTTCGGTCATCGCCCAACAAGGTGTTTTACTGGTAAAATATTGTGGCCTACATCCGAGGAGATCATCATTTTGCGATTTTTTTTGGGGAGAGGCTTTACCCGAGGGACACCCTGCGTTTCTTTGCCCCACCTCATCCGAAAATACCTTCCGCCGCCACTGTCTGTCATCATTGAATTGGTGACCATGTTGAGCGGCGATTTAAGTTGCGCGTGAAAACGATCGCCGTGCCGGGTTTGTACTGAAGCATAGGCTTGTGATTTCCCTCTTGCTCATGTACTGAAGATATGTACACACGATTTGTTTCGCCTGAAGGGTAAGTAGGAATTTGCGTCCGGAAAAATATGCACTTATGTACGTTATCATCAATCATGTGCGTCACACATACGCGTCGATTTATATACTTTTGGGGTGGTCCTGCCTATCGGCTGCACCTAATGTTGAGTTCAGCCCGCCTCTTTAACACTAAAAATGTGTATGGGGGGTATGTCGACCTGAGAGTGCCGTTTACAACTTTGAGAGGACCCTCATTAGATAAATAAGGATGTTTCCGGCCTGAGAGCTTTAACTCGGTACGATAGGAACATCCGCTTCTTTGAGAGGATCATCGATCGACCTGAGAGGGCCATCGTTCGGTCTGAGAGGTCCCTTGCCAGGTAAAGGCAGGGGCACAGACAGGGTGCACAAGGGCACGTGTCCTTCCCTCCCCAGGCCCCCTATAAGCCCGACCCATACACAACAAATCATTGGCGACGTCCCCGTTTGTGACCATCATTGGCGGATCTAGGATTTAGTTTTTAGCGCCATGGGGGGCATCACCCCGAAAAAGATCATCAAAATTAAAAAAAATCATCAATTTTGCTCCTTTATGCATTGCTAGACGTTTTAAAATAAACTATCCCTAGTAAAAGATGCGTAGATGTCCTTCTACATCAGGAAATGTGTAAATTTGCGCCGATTTCAGGCGGTTTGGGGGGCATTTGCCCTTGATGCCCCCCTTGGATCCACTGCAGTGGTGACCATTTTGGGCCCTGCAAAATATAGTGGCCTAAATCCGAGGAGATACCTTTTTCGCGCCATTTTATTCCGGGGCCTTTGCCGAGAGGGCCCCTGGGGATGCCGTGCCCCCTTGCCGAAAGTCTGGCTGCGCCCCTTGGTGAGCTCCTTTGACCTATTCATATGAGAGAGACTCAGCGCAGCATGCAAACGGAAGACTCGGTGGGGAATCAAAAAGTCTGAAACAATTCTTAAAACTTGTCGGATTCCGCTTGCCTATCCATGTAACAGATACCGTTTTAACAACGTTGTTAAAAATCAAGTTGGAATTTTACGTTTTTAACAACGTTGCGACAACGTCGTGAATGTTGTGAAGAAAAATTTGCATAAACGTCGCTGTTAAACGTTACAGAAACGTTGTATCGTTACGGTGTCACAACTTTGTTCTAGTAACTTGGGAAGAACAGCTCGTAAAGTGGTATTTGTGGTAAAATTATATAAATCGAGCATATTCACCATCTTACAAATATTAATGATTGACCATGTAAGTCACGTTAGCTATGCTTGTCAAAAGTAACCAGGGGCGTCGCCGAGGGTTTTTGAGTGGGGGGTCGGCTGAAATGATAAAAAAATAAAGGTACCCTCATTTTTATGCGTGTCGAAAAAATATAACCCATTTTATGCGAATCTTAGTAGCATTTTCTAAGTGGATTTTAATGAAGGTGTTTGTTATTAAGCGAAATTGTTACGGGGTTGCCTGATAAACCCAGAAATATAGACGGTGAGCCTTGAACCTTCTTTTGGTTGCACATCTGGGTATGATGAAAAATATTTAAATGAAGGTAGTTTTGCATATACATTAGCCTCGGATAGATAAAATAACGATTCGTCGGTGTGCAGTCAGCGATAAAACAAGCTGGTAACAGTTGAAATGGTTTGAAGTAGTAACCATTTTTCATACCTTGACTTTTTTAAACTAATGTTTATTTCCATTGCAAACAAACAGGATATATTATATTCATACTCTTTGCAATAAATGATCAATGTACCATGCATAAACTTAAAACAATATGCAATTCATTCCCAAAATGAAACTACAACCTTGTACAGGGCTGTAGACGAATTGGAGACAAAATTTACAGCTGTACATAGATGGTAAGCCTAATTATTCCTCGCCAGTTCAGGGATGCCACCACCTCGTTTTTCATGATGAACTCGCGTAGGTTACATTATCATCTCGAAATCGATGCAAACTTGCCGTACCCTGCTATGAACCAATTAATATATTACCAAAAATCCTCCAATGAACCGTGACCTTATTGAAGCCGATTTCTTTAAGTCAGTCATGTCACAACTGGCGTCCGTAGATCGATGATTGTAGCTTGTGCGTTTATGAGTGTTTGTTAGTTATTGACCATATCCACATGCACAATCAAGGTGTTACCATGATGTGATATGTATGTTTTCACTGAGATCGTGACCTGCTGATGACATCTGAATATGCACTTTCTTTGGCCTCTGTGTTTCTAAGACATTTTGTGTCGCCTTATCTATTTTTGACAACTTAGGCATCTATTTTACACAATAGCCTTTCAGATGAGATTATGTTTGCGCGCAAACGTTTATTAAAACGATTTTAAATAAGTTTGGTAATAGCCTTTTTCCACGATGTGACATAATTTGGGGCGAGAGTTTTAACCCTCCGCCCTACGGTTCGTAGGCGAGGGTTATGTTTTCCTTATAAATTAGTCATTTGTGAAAAACTGCTGCTTCTAAAACATTTCAAACATTTCAAAATGTTTTTAAACATTTCACGCAAAAATAATCCATTGTGAAAAACGGCAATTATATGTTCCACCCGGGTCATGCTCTTTCCAAGTCACCGAGGTGAGGGAAGTCACTGACCTCCAATGACCTGAGATGATCTTTTTGGATTTAGTAGTTTGGGACATTGTGTTGACGCTTATTTTTATTTAGCACCCATTTTACTATAATTGTATGTCATGGGCACGATTTTAGCTCAATTTTTTTATTTATTTACAAATGCACGATTTTAGGATGACACATCCGCTCATGTCTATGACTCATAGGTCACCTCAAATCCAGGACATTCAAATCAAATGGTTATTAAACGCTTCCTCTAATCATCAATCAACACGCTTCTGTTTTATTCGAAGCTCTAGCTCAATTGGAAAACAAAAACACCATGGAGCGTACCCTCCCTCCTCATGCACGGTCAGGTTATGGCGGCGAGCGGTTACATCGGCACCACAACGGATTCTGCCAGTTAGATAGTATCAATGTTCATATACTTATCGCTATCGCCTATCACTATACAAGGGTATTATGTTGGTTTCACATTACCCTTCTTCTTAAACAGGTCTGTTAATGTTACTGTGTAGAGCCTTTCCATGGAATGGGCAAAATCCCATTTGGAATGTATGTAATGTATGTATTACCGTAAAAAACACTCCTCCGATCATAAAACCGGGCTATTCTTGAGCTTCGTTGTCAGGGTTAAAAGGAGATACATGTTAAAAACGACATCACTCACATACGCCACATAAGTAGAAATAAAACACGATTCCAAACACCTCAACTCGCAGCACGCAGCACATGCGAGTGTGCCATGTAAAAAGCGGCCAACTTGACGTTTAAAAAACGATTAAACATATCACGCGGTCGGAAAGGCGGGTTGTACGCTGTACTATAACTGATATAAAAAAGCGGAGACGCTTGGCCGGTGCAGTTCCTCACGCGCGGAGGGCCTACAATCCAGCAATTGAACAAATGGGAAATGGACGAAATGATGGAAATGTGCAAACTTTGGGGAAATCACATGATTGGACGTGTACTGGGACAGACAGATAATTTGGTACACTAAAAAACGTAACAAGCTGAAATAAGTGGCGAATGGCGGACCCTATCAAGTATGGATGCTGGTTGGAACGGGTTTGTTCTGGCTGAATGGGCTGAAAGGTGGGCGTCTGAAAAATTTTCCCATGAAGGGCTTCTACTGGTATGAGATTGTCAATTCTAAATTCATATAAGAACCGGCAAGCTTTGGACAGACTACCAACTGTTAAGTATATGTAATTATGTATCTGTATATGATATGACCGTGACTTCACAAACGTAGTGCTTCCCTCACGTTATGTCGCATTTTTAGTGCTACGGGCAAAGAACATGTTACGGATGATATTTCCTCGTTTTCCTTCGGAGCAGGGTGTGTTGAACTTCGCAAGGCAAAACGAAAAGACATCCGTAACTACTGCCCATGTCCACGTCATATTTTGTATATTATAAATATTTATTTAATAGTAAACCTACATGATAACTGGAATCAGCTTCCGCCATGACAAGTGCATCGGGTGGGAGTTGATCGCCATCAAAACGTGGTGTCAACCCCGCGGTTTTCACAAAGTGGGGGGGGGGGGTCGCGACCCCCCGACCCCCGTCGCGTACTGCTCCTGTAAGAAATTGTATCCACGCTTGTAGCAACCGTTGTTCAACACGTTTTGTAGAGCGTGGCGAGAGGGGCCGAGTTTACAAAGATTAATCGTTTTTGACAAATGCTTCCTGTATCAGCCAAAATTTACACCGAATCCACAAACTTGTGTAGTGTGTTGAACACTTGATCACAACCGTATACCGATCAATCGTCACAATTAGTTAGTGGGTTATGCATATGATAGCTGAATTAAAAAAATCCCTTAGTAAAAGTGCTTATTTGCCATCAATATATATCAATAAAAAATGTTTTAACTTTGCCTGTCTTTTTGATCCACTTTTTTTTGTATCTTCTTTTCTCGTGGGTGGGGTCAAATCCGACTAATTTTTAATAATCACGCGCATATACGCTGTGTTCTTGCAATTTCTATAACTAAACTCATGAGACAAACTTGATTGGTACTCACAAACTTCAATTCGTTTTGCTAAATACCTATCACTCTTATGATCTAAATAGGCCTCCTTGTATCTATACCGCTTCTGCTTCGGTCCAAAATACTCTTGGTACCCATGCCCCCCGCCTCCGACCTCACACAACCTCACTCCACCTTGTGGACTCTGGTTTTTTGTGAAATCCGTGAACTGGTATAAATGTAGATCGGTTTGAGGGAAAATCATACCACCGTTCTGATTTGTCTGGATAAGCTCAGTGTGTCAAACAATAAAGTGTGCACTGTTGCAACTATAGGCACGTGTACTATTTATGATCGATGTATGTATGTATATTGTACAAAATGAGTAGTTGAACAACGAATTTCGATGTCATCCATGTTTGGAGAACCCTTGCAGATTATACATTCAAACCTATTTCAAATACAATAAAACAAATATTTAAATATAAAATATATCGGATGCGTCAAATTGGTCGGTGCTTGGCTATAGGGCCTTGGTTCTTGGTACATTTTCGCAAACGGTACGCTTCTCAACCCAACACGTCAAAACGGCAGCAAAAGTGATCCGCGGCAGTTGCCTCTGCGCATCTGTCGGTGTTGGTGCTACAGTGGTCCGTGGTGTTACTGCTATCAACCAGGTCAAGAATCCGGAGGATTTTGGTTCCATTTGATTTCTGGACTTCTGTTCTTGGTACTGGCAGACAGTATTTCAGTAATAGTGCCCGAAGAAAGTGGTAATCTAAGCGTAAGAGTGAGGCCTTGGGCGTTGCCATCTGGGTTAACGCGCATGCGCGCGTGGGAAGCACTCGAATGCAACTTCCCAGACGCAAAAGTAAAGACGAACGTAAACAGAAACGCGTGGGACCCCCAGTTGTATTGTGGGCTGGGGGCGGTTGAACCGGTTCGAGGGGTTGGTGATTGACGTCGGAGACTTTTCATGGGCTGATTGAAATATTTTTAAAAATGGCTTCAGTGGGAATAAGTATTCCACCAGAACATGTCACTTCCCCGGTGGCAGCAAGCAAGCCAGCCTTCGATGATGGGAATGGTCGTCGATTTGAAGCATTTGTGAGGTGAGTCTGTGCTTATAGGGCATTTATCGATATTAAATTTGTATTTGCTACTTACCTCTTTTTGTTGGTTACACTTGTTCAATACATATATCTCACATATCAATAAATAAAAGTCAGTTGTACATAGGGTTATTTTATTTTTCTTTAATATGAGGTTAAGTTAACCATTGTAATTATATTTTTAACAAGAATCATGAAACTTTCAGCAGCTTTAAAAAATGAACATGATACAAAGCATTTCACTTGAGAGGTATGGATCAGTTTGCAAAGCGTGGCAGGAACGTTGACTGTCAACAAGATTTGGGGGCAGCCAAAATCCTTCTCCAAATGGGTTTGGTTTGGTTGGTTTGTGGACCAAGCACCATATCCTCTTGGAATCATGGTGCTAATTGGAACTCTCACCCTGTTCTGAGGGTTGTTATATGGGGGCTGTTTGACTGTTTCAGTGTCCAAATAAAATTGGCTAGCACTTAAAGCTGGATTTTTCACAGCAGTTGCCCTCCAGGGATTACTAGTGAGCCAGTGAGTTGTGTCATCTCAATCATATAGTAACAGTTTATTTATTTATAATTTATTACACAAAATATTTGTTCATTTATTTATAAATAAATAGCAATGTGCTTGTGATGTCAAAAAAACTCTGACTCACTAGCAGTCCCTGGCTGCAAACTGATGCAAAAAATCCAGCTTTTGTATAACCAACTGCTGTAAATTGCCCCAAATAATTGTGCTATGCGCAATTTCTGTAAAAATCAAAAAGCTGCCCTAAATTCATACGCTGCCCCAATTGTAAAGTGTTGTTGCCAATCCTGCCCCAACAAGATCTCATCAAAACCTGTCATGTTATCTAGACTGGGTTAAAATAATACTGATATTCCATCACAACTGGAATATTGGTCATATCAGACCACTGATCAACCAACAATGGTATCTCATCTACGATATATGCCTGTCATGCTCAGGTAGAAGAGTGTTGGTTTCAACACTGCCACCAGTTTGGGATGCATGCATTGGGTTGCTTAAACATGAGTTGTTGACTTGTCCCTGACTGGGATGACATGCAGTCACTAGCTCAGCATTGTGTGTTTCAGGTCCTGTGTGATCTCAGTGGCTCACATTGGATGTGTTAGCTCTGGGTGTGTGAAACAAGCTCTGCTTAGTTTTAGAGTTGATTTGGAATTTCCATCCCATCAAAACATGTTTTATATTATTCATTATTTATAACCTAAATTCATATACAATTTATAACTTAAGCATCTACATGTCCTTTAACTTTGAAGTACTGAACATGATTTGATCAACCTATTTCCCTATTTCAGCCATTCAAATGAGGTTTATCTAGGCATTGCATTTGTTTATTTTTTATTGACAAACTTGCTGACAGTAAAAGTCATTGTAGCTGTAAATATGTGGCAGCATTATTGAACACCTCTAATTCTTGAATAATGACAGGATAAAATGTAATTTAGAAGCTATAAATATAATTGGAATGCTGGTAGTTGGAATTGCACTTGATAAAATGCATCGATGTTAAGTTAACCTGGCATTGATAGGCGGCGATTAACGCCCCCTCTAAATAAATTGTATAATAGCTCAAAACTAATAGCGCTTTCAACATGAAACCCAGGTTATCTTCTCCTAAATTGATTTTACGTTTTCTGTGCAAATATGAAGCATTTTTGTCGGAAAATTTCCGAGATATAGTGAATTAAATGATGCTACTACGGACGAATTTGTGTTGATATATATTATAAATCCGGAATATATGTCAACTACATATGGATAATCACCATACCAAATTCCAGAAAAATGTCACCATTTGTGACTGAGTAATGGTAAGGTATGGGTAACTTATCATCTTATGACGTATTTTTACATTTAGTCTTTTGGTTGTTATGACCAGCTATGAACAAACGAATTTATTCGCTGTATTTCTGAGGCAAAACTGATCCGGAAATTTGCATTTTGTATTTATATTTATCGATTTCGAACTTTGACCTTATGTGACTTCACCTTGACCTGAGCTTGTCACTTACAGCACGTAAATTTAGTCAGTTAATACAATTACCTTCACTATCGAATTATAGTTGTAAAATAACCCATAAAACATGTGTTGCATGACTTTCGTATATTTTTGCGCATTGTTACCTTTTGTGACCTGACTTTGACCTTTTCTAACAATATTTAGCCCATGTTTGCATATGTGTAGCATACCTTTGAGACCACTTTGGGTGACAATTGTCGCAATCAAGGGCTTTGGATGGAAAGTATGGCCGAAAGTATGGATGGAAAGCATGTCAAATAAATCAATTTTGACCTGACCTTGACCAGCTGACACGCAGTGTCCTGATTTTTTTTTGCAAGAGTGAGGGAAAGCTGAGACGATGTCACTATTCCAGAAGGAGGTGGATATTGCGTTTTTTTATTATAATAACCCAACAATAGTTGATGCTATGGGCAGTCAGTCCCCGTCATTGGCGTTCAGATGAGAGTGAGACCCTACCTAGTCAATGCCGGGTTGAGAGCTGGACAAGTTGAGCTGAGTCTGAAAAATTGTCAGAAACTTAAACACCAGGGAGGTGCTAAAATGGAAACGTTTCTGTGAGCCTCTGAGTAGAGGGAAGGGTACCGGAGGGCCTCAGTATCGCGGCAAAACGGCTCAAACGTTTTAGGACGAGAATTGGACGGACCGGAACGAACGGTAACAGAAGACGGGGCAGAGGGGAGTGGTCTGGTAACGGGAGACGAAAAGTAGGCTCAGTGAACTACAGATATGATGGTTAGTGTTCATTTTGTCTCGAACTAGACCGACAAGGAAAGGCCCCGGCCAGGCAGGTAGGAATTGAACTGTTCCTTGTTGTGAACTGAAGACGTGGATGTGCTGTAATCTGTGGAGGGAATGGTGGCGTCCCGCCGGGGTCTGATCGGGTAGGGGACGTACTCGTTCTCGGTGGCAGGGCAGGACAAGGCTCTGACACGAGGGCAGGGCACCCGCTGCCAAACAATCGTGACGCTGCCATTATGTCGTGGCGCTGAGGGATCAGGCAGACTCAGAACGGGCCGGCTCAGAACAGGTCTGCAGCAGAAACGATAGGCGAAGTGGACCACAGGAATGTAACAAAAATTGCTGTCTTCGGAGGAGCCCGAGTCCCGGCAAAGACGACACGGCAACATCCACATATTTGATGTACATTGTACTACCCTCTACTTGGCCATTCCAGTTGCTTCATATTCATTCCATTTGCATTTATTTTAACTGGTTCCTTCCATCTACGGTCATATTTTTCATATGTCTGTTTGTATTTGTCTGCACCGTTGTCGGATGTTTTATTTTGAGTCCATCACTAAAGGCTGAAACACAGCCTTCGCGCAGCTACGCGAAGTGGATGTGGGTGCCTATTCAAATACATTGAACGGAGTTTGCAACAACTGCACGATGCGCACGCGGAAAAAAATTAACTACGTATTTGAATAGGCACCCGCAGGCATCCTCAGGCACCCGCATCTACTTCGCGCGCTACATGAAGACTGTCTCGGCCTTAAGAATAGATCAAGGCCGTGCAAGAGGAATAGATGAACTATGACCTGTACCATCCGATCGCGTACTTCCAGTTCACTGGCAGAGCTAAGCGGTAACAGTCTACAAAGTTTGAGCTCCGTTGTGGGTATCTGACGCGTCGTAACCGCTGCCACCGACCGCAGATCACACCAGTTGGGTGCCATTATCGAGCGCCGAAGCAACTCCAACACATGTGCGAGTGGTTAACATGTATTCAATAATTACCTACGGCCTTCAGGGTAGCGTCGTTACGCCAGACCCCACATTGATCGGCGCGGACGGGCTGGGTTCTGGGGAAGACTATGCTACCACCTGCGGTCTAAAGCCGCGACTGTCTGTATACGTGGTGTGTTGAGCCGTTCTGATCGTCAATAGAGCCTGGGAAGCCTTCGTTTATTTATTTGTATTACCTCAGAATGTTGGCCTTATTATCGAAGGAAATTAAGTACCGAGGCTGCGCAAGCTATGCTAGGATGACAGACTGAGAGGTCTCCCGAATGTCTAAATTGTTATAAACGATTAATGGATTGGGTGAAGACGAGCGGACAAACGGTTGATGCAATGCCCCCACCCTTCAGATTTAACAGTTGCTGACGTCACGTTGCCCTGCCCTTACTAAGCAGCTGCTGATGTTACGTCACCCTGTCGGCGGTCCTGATGCCACATCACCCTGTTCTGACGTCACCCTGCTCTGACGTCACCCTGCTCTGACGTCACCCTGCTCTGATGTCACATCACCCCGCCCTCAGACTGAGCAGCTGCTGTCCCGTCCCCTGTCCTGACGTCACGTCAGTCTGTATTCTGTCCTGACGTCACCCGGTAACAGATGAGCTGACGTCACATCACCCTCTGTCTCCCCTCAGAAGCAGCAGTGGCCATGGCGGCCAGTCGGAGCGGGCCGCCGCCAGTCAGCGGCTGATATCACCCCCTGTCTCCCCTCAGAAGCAGCAGTGGCCATGGCGGCCAGTCGGAGCGGGCCGCGGCCAGTCGGAGCGGGCCGCCGCCAGTCAGCGGTTGATGCGGAAACGCAGCTGGAGCATGCACGGGGACTGGCGCGGTCTGAAGCGGCGCAGGAAGGGCATCGTGCCGCCCACCAAGTTCCTGCTGGGTGGCAACATATGCGACCCGCTCAACCTGGGCAGTCTCAACGACGCGGAAGCCAACAGGTGGGCAGGCCGAACACATGGCTTCCTTTGCTGTGTTTCTTGGGACATTTTATCAGAGTGACTGTGACGTAATCATCAGTACTATGACAGTTCGAGGCTCTTCCAGTACAACACTACACACCCGTACACAGCCAAAGAACACCAGCCTTAAGCACTGGATTAGTAACTCAGAGTGAGCTATACTGGGTAGCAGACATGTGCATGGATCTGAAAGTAGGATCTATGATCCCAGAGGATCTCTTGACAAAACGCAATGTTGATTTGATCCCAACTGGATCCCACGACAAATTACAATAGTGGATCTTGGATACCCAGTGTTTCTTCCTCTTTCGATTAATTTTTGCAAACGGATCTCGCGATCCCAACAGGATCCCATTATAACATTGAAAAAATGGATCTATGATCCCAACGGATCTCGTATCCGAGCAGGATCCGACTTGCATATTAATGCCATAGATTATAGTATTTATTGACAAAATATAACATAAAGGCATGCACCCATATTGTGGCCTACATCTGAGGAGATCATTATGAGGACAGCTAGTTGCATTAACAACGAATGAAAAGTACTGGCAATTACTTTAAAATTGGTTCCGAAAATATACATATGTATAATGGCGGATCTGGGATCCCAGTGGATCCCAATGCAAAATTGTGCCTGTGCTCTCGGATCCAGGCAGATCCGTCGACAAACATTAAAGACGGATCTATGATCCCAGTGGATCCATCGACAATTTGGTGAAGCGTTGGACTATGACCCAGGGATCCGGAATCCATTCCACATATCAGATTCCCCGAGATCCGTTTTGGGATCCGAGCACATGTCTGCTGAGCTAGGGTGCATTTCAGCAGAATATGGCTGTTGACTTACCTGATAAACAAGAGTTATTAGGCCATATATTTGCCACATTTTGACATGTACAGAGCAGACTCAACAGCGGTTTTAAATGGCTCGCGTGCTCTACACGAATACGTTCTAGATTGTGCGACATTTCCATTCCCTCACGTCTTTAGCTTGCTCCCGCTGGTCTCTCGTCTTCAACTTGCTCCCTCTGGTCGATTTATTGGTACAAATCCCTGGTATCACCCCTCCCTTACCCTTCTCTATCTCTCTCCCTCGCCCACTGACATCCATTACTACCTAGACCGCCGACTCCCGCGCCGCATACGCCGGGCGGCCCGTTCCCACACTGTGACAAGCTGCATGGGCAGAAATCGCGAGCAGCCATAGAGCTAATAAGTATAATGGCAACTTTAACGAGGCCCTGAACTGAGCTGCCCGCGTTAATATATTATATGGTGTCAATGTAGTATCAAATATTATTCGCTGGAGATTCTAAGATGATTCCAAACAAAAATTTGTCATTTATATTCAAATTTAAAAATTATACATTAGTCCTATGGCGCTGTTTTGCCCCCCAGTAGTGTTGTAGCCTGTACCAGTGTCGGCACGGCTGGCGGTTGGCGGTCTAGGTAGTAATGGATGTCGGTGCCCTCGCCATTAATCTCCCTCCCGCGCCCTTCCGTCTCCCTCCCTCGTTCCTACCTTCCCTTCCGCACCCCTGTCTCTCCCTCCCTTCTCGCGCCCTTGCCTTCCCCCTGCCTCCTTCTGACGCGCTTTCCCCCTGCGCTCGCCGCCAACAGGATCGCTAACGCCATCACGCCGGTGTCTTCTCCGATGCCGACGCCCAAGTACCGCAAGGAGCCGATCGAAGTGATCATCCCGCCGGACATCAGCGACCCGCTGGGTCTGAACGGGCCTGAGTCGCTGCTGTCGCCGGCCGCGCAGCGACGCAGGAAGGGGAAGGTGAGGAGAGAGAGAGGGATGGATGGTGGTGGTGAGAGGGAGGGGGGGGACTGGTGATTGGTGAGTGGCGAGGGTTAGTTCTGCAGAGTATAAGATCAGAGAGTATCATTTTATACTTCAGAGGGTATATACTATATATAACATGAGTGTCGCGTGCGGCTGGGGCGGTCGTGGTCGAGACGTATGTCGGTTGTTATGGGAGTTGTTTGTAAAAAAGGATCGATTGAAGTCCTGACTGAATTTCACCTCAGTAGAAGTGTTAAAGGGACACTGCCACCTTCACATTATATTTGAGTTGAGATAGCCATTTTGGCTGCTTGGCATTGAAATTATGTATAAGAAAAAGTTAAAACAACCACCGAGGTCGAAAGCAAATATTGAGTTTGATTTGACATCTGTAAAAATCCCCATCCCCAGTGTTTGAAAATTGGGACCAGGGTTCCGATGAGACGTCGTTACTCTTTACTAAATGTTGATGTAGTCGAACTTTGTTTTACATTTGGGCCATACATAGCCATACACTAGTCAATACATATGGCACGTGAAGGTTTTCTTCTATTTCCACAAATTACCTTCATAATGATCCGTCATCAGTCCCAAATACTAAAACGTATTTTATGAAATTGAGACTTTTTTGTGAGAAACAGAATGTCATAATACGTGTTCAGCAGCAGCAATAACTTCATAACTGCACCACAAATGGCGTACATTTGAGAACTTTTTGGAAGGTGGCAGTGTCCCTTTAATAATCAGGCTACTGGGTCGGTTTAGATACACGGTGACGCTGTGTCTCGTATGAACCCTCTGATGATCGCCCCTGCTGACGCCCCTGCTGACGCCCCTGCTGACGCCCCTGCTGACGCCCCTGCTGACGCCCCTGCTGACGCCCCTGCTGACGCCCCTGCTGTCCCTCCCTGCCCCGCGCCAACAGAGGAGGAAGAAGCAGCTGTCGGGTCACGGCGCTGGCGAGATGACCGGTCGGTCCCTCTCCGAGTCGTCGGCGCCCCGCTCGGCGTCCGATGGAGACGCTGCCGGCTCTGCTGCCGCTGTCTCGGTGCCGGCTGCTGAGCTCGAGTTCGCTGCCTGCGCCACTGTCGCCGTCACCGCCACTGTCACTGCCGCCATCGCTGCTGCCATCGCTGCCGCCCCCGCCGCCGTCGTCACTGCCGCCCCCGCCGCTGCCGCCGCTCCCGTCACTGCCGCCGCTGACACTGCCGCCGCCAAGTCCAGGTGAGGGGATGCGCCGTGCTTTGTCGAGCCACTGCCATTTGGATGATGTTCGGTCGGGAAGAATGAACTATTATTTTACTTGCAACTTGTTGCTTGGGCATTTGCTATGTGTTAAAAGCTTGACATACTAACATTTGTGCAGAAAGTACACACCTTATTGTCCCTTGGATATGCTCTTGTTTCTTTCACCGGATGTAAATATACGATGATTGCGCCCTCGCTGGTAGTGACTTGTCGGTCGCGTGCTTGGTTGCGTTTGACGTACTATTGACGTCAGCCGGCCAACTCCACAAACGCTGACCGTTCCCTGTCGTTCCCAGCTGCCTGTCGGTGACGATCGACCTGCCGGCCGCCTGCCCGCCGGCTGCCGCCGCGCTGGTACCGAGCCCGGCCTCCTCGCGCGCCCCCCGCCGCCGTCCCTCAGCCGAGATCGTGTCGCCGGCGGTACCGCAGCCGGGCGGCCGTCCGGCGCCGTTCGTCCGCAGCAGCGCCGCGCCGCCCGAGACGCCCGTGTTCAGACCGAGAGACGCCTCCTTCCAGTACGGCAACTACAACCGCTACTACGGGTACCGCAACCCGGACCCGCAGCAGGTCAGTACTGATGGCGAGCACTGAGGAGTGCTGGGGTTAAAGGGTATCACGACTGTGGGGTTATATGACTCCTAGAGACGGAGAGAAGGCAGGCAGCGCCACGGCGCGACGGTTTCGTGGGTGCGGTGTGCTTGTCATGTGCGGGAATACGTGTGTTCAGTACGTGTGTCGTGTTGGGGGTCATGTACGTATGTGTGATGTGTGGCCGCATGTGAAACATTGTTTGATCCCGTGTTTCATCGCCGTGTTTCGTCGCGCCGGTTCGTCGATATCGATGAGGCCTTCAGTTTGAGCCTGTGCTCCGACCATCTGAGTGTTGTTTGAGCCTGTGCTCCGACCGTCCTAGTGTTGCGGCCTTGACCCGCCGCATGTCTGTGTCTGTGTTTGTGTCTATGTTTTTGTTTGTGTCTGTGTTTGTGTTTGTGTCTGTCTGTGTTCGTGTGTGTCTGTATTTGTGTCTGTGTCTGTGTCTGTGTCTGTGTTTGTGTCTGTGTTTGCGTCTGTGCCTGTCTTTGTGTCGTGTTTTAGCTCGAGTTTGACCGCTGTCCGATCTGTGCGCCCTAATGATCCCGCACTGACCGTAACCCTCTGCCTGTGCTGTGCCTGTGCCTATGTCCCGTCAGATGGACCCGCGGCTCGGCTGGCTGAAGCGCGAGTGGTTCAGCGGCCTGGACGTGCTGGACGTCGGCTGCAACATCGGCCACGTCACGCTCACCCTGGCCAGGGACTACCAGCCGCGACGCTGCGTCGGAGTCGATATCGACAGCAGTCTCATCAAGGTAACGCAACGCCTAATACGCTCCATATGCCCGGCATGCATAGTACGTCATCAGGACGTACTGACGTCACTGGATGCTTATAGGAGGCGCGGCGGGGCAACGTTTGGACAACACGGCATGACTTCGTTTGTCGATTGTACCACGGCTTCGAATTTTAATCGAGTCGCGGACTCAATCTTGCAATTAGTGTGCGATGTGTGTTATTGATTCAGCTTGGCAATTTAGCGCCTTCAGTTAGTGCTCATGGATCACGGCCGGTGGCGCCACCTGTAACTAAGTTTCGCCCCGTGGTCGACAGGCGGCGCGCCGGAACGTGAAGCACTACCAGCGCGCTGGCGGCTTCCCAGTGAGCATGAGGCAGATGTACGGAGATTTGCAGCCGCCGCACAAGGCGCCCGGAACACAGTTCCCGCGCAACGTCACTTTCCAGCACGTGAGTCGTCGACGGGGGCGGGGGGCGTGACTAGCCGGGGTCGAACCGGATATCGCTCATGTGCTTCGCTTGGTGGATGATCTTTGTGGCCGAACATCGTAGCCGTTTTATTGGTTTTATTTCTAAGCGGATCTCACATAGTATGTTATTCAACTGGGTTTTTATTTAAGTGAAGTATTAAAGACTTATGTCTGATAACGTCTTGTCTTCAGGAAGGAAAACAAGATCTGAAACATTGTACATCTACTTTTAGCATTGTGTAATAATTTTGAAATGTAGCTCATCAAAAATGCGGCTAAAAATGCTCAGCATATTGGTTTGCTGAATCAATCTGGCATTGTCTCCACACCCCGTGACAGCCCAGTCCACCCTGTAACACACCTCCCGTCTGTGTCAACAGGCCAACTTTGTGCTGGAGTCTGACGCCCTGCTGGACGCCGTCAAACCCGAGTTCGACACGGTTCTCTGCCTCAGCATCACCAAGTGGGTGCACCTGAACTTCGGCGACGCCGGCATCCGTCGCTTCCTGCGCCGCGTGTTCCTCAGCCTGAGACCGGGCGGACGGCTGCTGCTCGAGCCGCAGCCCTGGCCCAGCTATGTCAAGAAAAAGAAGCTCACGGTGAGTGCAGGTGTGGGGAGTTTCAGTGGGAAGCTGCGAGTGAGTTGAGAGTTCAGCTGCTTGTTCAGTGCTGGTGTTTTGGTCGAGGAGGAGGCTATGACAAATTCCCGGATTCAGTAAGTTTGTGTGTAAATGTTATGGTCGTGAGGCAGACCATGCTGGGTATGATCTTGTTTGTTTTGTATTATTTTTAGACTTAATCTTCAGTGTTCGATGCGAAGACCGCAGCAGACATGTTCGCTGTTGATGATTGTTCATGAATTTGTCTGTTTGCCTACAGCCTCGAATCTGGGAGAACTTCCACCAGATTCGTCTGCGTCCGGAGAACTTCCCTGACCTGCTGATTAACGAGATCGGCTTCGAGCGGTACCAGGCGGTTGGCCGTCCGCACCACAGCACGCGTGGGTTCAGCCGACAGCTGCAGCTCTTCACTAAGGTGAGCTGCGGGGCTGTGGCGACTGAGGACGTGCCAGTGAGTGACTTGTGGCGCGGAAAAGAAGCCAGCGGCGGCTACATTGCGCTGATTTTTTGTGATGTGGGTTAATGTAGATTCCTATGGGCGCCATATAACTATTTTGTTGCGGCGCCCTTAAGCCCCAATCATCATCATAATGTGGATTCCTGTGCGTGGGTTATGACACTTATTCAGAAGTGACGGTTTGTGTTATTGCACAAAGTTAATGTTTATCCTCATAAGTCGGCCATCATTAATCGTGTGATTTTATTCTAGGCTAAGGAGCCGACGGTAACGCCAGCCTCCAGGGCGGCTTCACAGTCGGCGTCTCCGGCGGTGACGGTTGTCATGGATACGGTGACAGCGTCCCCGTCTGTGGAGAAGACGTCGGTGGCGGTTGCCATGGAAACGGCGACAGCGTCCCCGTCTGAGAGGACGCCAGCGGCGGTTACCATGGAAACGGTGACAGCGTCCCCGTCTGAGAGGACGCCGGCGGCAGTTGCCATGGATACGGTGACAGCGTCCCCGTCTGAGAGGACGCCGGCGGCAGTTGCCATGGATACGGTGCCAGCGTCACCTACGGAAAGGAGGGAAGCTGCCGAGACAGTGTCCCAGCCAGCGTCAGTGGACGCCGCTGCGGTGCCAGAGACGCCGTCAGTCTCCCAGTCAGAGGCTGCGGCCACAGAGACAGTGCTGTGCCCTGTGTCGGGCGACTCCGCCACCCCAGCGCCGACGGACGCTAAGACAGTGGCGCCATCTGCGCCGGCGGCCGGTACAGTGATGCGCTCCCCTGCGGCGGCGGTGGGCGCGGGACGGACTGAGCGCGCGGCAGACGAGAGTCGGACTGCGCCGGGCCCCACGTGAGACGCTGCACCCAACACGACACCGCTCACGACGGGCTGCACCGGAGGCTTAGTACAAAGTGCCGCGTCGCGTGGCGCCGCCACTCGCCGCCTCGCCGGTCTGCGCCACGAGTGTCGCCGTGTGGGGACGGGCAACGAGTCTCGGTGTCAGCTCCCGTCCCTGTGTGTCCGTGAGGGAATGGTGAGGATTGGGGGTGCGGAGACTGTCCGTGAGAGGGGACGGACGCCCCGACGAGTGGTGACAGAGCGGATGGTGGGATGACGTCACGAGCCATTCGACCGGTGGCAGTCTCGGCCAGTGTCTGCCCTGGTTTACGGATGGTGGGATGACGTCAGCGTGGCCGTACGAGCCATTCGACCGGCGGCAGTCTCGGCCATGTCTGCCCTGGTTTTACGATGGTTTGGGATGAAGTCAGCGGTGGCCGTCATTCGAGATGTCGACTCCCGGCGGCAGTCTCGCCCAGTGTCTGCGCTTGGGTATTACGGTATCGGTTGGGCAATGACTTTCAGCGTTCGGCCGTCCGACGAGCTTATCTCGGATTGAATCGCAGTCCTCGCGCAGCCCAGTGTGCGGCTAGAGTTTACCGCTTGCAGGTGGGCCTGAATAATGATTAAACGCCTGGAGTACGACAAACACTGAGAAGGTGCGATGTCTTTGTACAAACCTCAGACCTCCGTTCGGAGTTCTGTATCCGTGACGGCCCCGACCGCGCACGAATTTCGGTGGTCGATGCCCATCACGTGTCGGGAAACGCATTCCGGATGTCATTTCGGTAGTCTTAGCTCCTGAGCATTTTCGCCGGGCGACCTTTGTACCCAGCTGCGGGTATGAGACAGACTAACCCGGTAGCAAAGCTGGCCTTGGAATCACCTTAGTAAGCAAGTATGTGGACGAGGTGTCGTCGCCGGTCGGCATTGGCTTGTATCTTCGGCTGGTGCTGCAAGCTCAGGTTTTGACCTGGTGGGCGGACGATCTGCACGCAGCCGCACGATTGGAGTGACGCGAGGGCTTGCTACTCCTTATTCCTGCGCAGTGCTGAGAGCTCGACGTGTGTGAAGTGTGCAGTGGTTGGGAGTGTTTTTTGGGAGTGTTGTTGAGCGCGAGTTTGACGAGGTGCAGAGAGAACGCAGTGAGACGTTGTAGAAGCATCTTCACATCGCATTGCCTTACACTGGGACTTTGCTGGGACGAATTCTGAAGAGGATGAACCCATGACCACGGGAATCTTTTCGAAGTTTGAGGGAGGGCTAACCAGGCTTTTTGGCCGATTATTTTCAGTCAACGACGGTGTTGCATTATATGCTAATAATTGCTAAATTTAATGGGCGCTATATAACTATTTTGTTGCGGCGCCCTTAAGCCCCAAGCATCATCAACTGCTAAATTTAGTGAAAGAGCCCTCGCCTCTGGTTCCCCTGTTGACGCGTTCCTTGAAGAACCGCCTACAGATAGTCGGAATAAGCCAATTTAGGCACACGCGACTGTTTCCCGTAATAACCAATTATTGAACATCCCTACACTAAAGTCTTGTGTCGAGGCAATGCGAAGTGAAGATAGGCCGTGCCGTTTAGTCGAGATCGGACATGGCGCGACCGTTGTCGGTCCATCAGTTGGCGTGATGACAGGAGTTGCAGGGGACAGCTGTGGCGGGGGTCGGTCTGGGCGTGCGTGTGGGACATGGTGACCTTCTGATGGCGGTGGACGGTACCGCTGTGAGCTCAGCAGTCCGTGGTGGCACACTTCCGACGCCGACAGACCGGGATCTCGAAGCCTTTCTTACTCGAGTGGGTGCAAGGATCTCTTTTACTGTTTTGCAGAAGACGTGACACTATAACGGGCTCACTGCGGCTGTCGGCCATTTTACCCCGGCTGGTCGTCATTTTACCGTTCCGGCGCGAGGTCACAGGATGCTCCGCCCTGTTCACTGTACGCACCTGACTCGGGTAGACCCGTGCCCGCCTCTCAGTCCTTCACTGTACCTTTTCCCGTGGCGCCTCTAACCTTCTCTAAGTTACTCGAACTGCAACTGCTCTGTGTTAAATAGTACGACTAGGGCAAGTAGGAGCAACTTGGAGGAGGTTAGAGGTGTGACGGGAACAGGCCGATAGTCACAGCGCCCGGAGGTAGGACCGGGGCCCTGCATGAACGTACTGTGAACCGCCCGTTGACGATGGTGTTGGCAATAACGCGTGGCGGCGCTATGCACTGCGGCGGCGGGTCGGGGTGGCCCCCGCTCCCGGCCTCTGGGCCCGGCCCGGTTGTTCTGTTATCCCTGTGACGTCAGTGAATATACCGCGACTGAAGCGACTGTCTGTCTGTGGATGACAGATTGGCGGCGGTGGTGGTTTGGGTGATTGTGCTGGGAAGGGCGAAGGAAGTACAGTCTATGACTCGCTGGTGCATGTTTGGAGTAATCGGGTACAAATGCACATGGGGAAGGCTGCATAAGGCAGTGTGAAGAGGGCGGGCTATCCTCTGAAGCGACTGTCAGTCTGTGTGGATAGAGGGCAGGCTATCCTCTTCACTGTTCAAACAAGCCGGCGGTTCAACCAACCATGTCAGATACCTCGGTTCATGTTGAATCGTTGCGATCAACTGTAGGTCAGCAGGTGAGGTGGCACTGCGCGCGAGTGTACTTAAAAAACTACGAAGTACGCCTGTGCCCAGTACTTAACTAAAACGATCAAACATTTACTTGAAGGTACATGTATTTCGCATGTCCATCACTAACTGCAACAAGTTCACGGTAGGTACACTCGGAACGATCAACGAGAGAGCACGTGTTATCACCACGAACTTATAGGTCGACGCAGAAACGTGTTATCACCACGAACTTACAGGTCAACGCAGAAACGTGTTGTCACCACGAACTTACAGGTCAACGCAGAAACACAGCACGTGAGAACAGCAGATAGCTCACAAGCAAGCAGGCTGGGTGCAGAACACTTCGCGTTTGTCGGCATTGTCGAAAGCAAATCAAATATTTGTGGACAAAGCGGTCAACTTTAACTCGTGTATAATCCTTTTCCTACAAGTTCATACTACTTCTAACTTTGAAACTAAGCTTTCAAATAAATAAATGCCTCCCAAACCCTGTTTAAAATACCGAAAATATAACTACAATATGTCCACAGCATAAATAGGTTTCCATGTCTCTTCAATGTAACAGCGTTACAACCAGGGACGCCGCCACTGGGGGGAGGGGGGCGCTCCGCAGGATTGTTTCCCCAGATTAGCAGGATTTTAACACAACTCATATGAGGGCAAGGCCAAGCACTTGGCTGCCCCCACACAAAATTATGTGGCGACGCCCTTGGTTCCAGCGATTGAAGATAAGCGCCACATGCCTCCACGCAGAGTGTGGAGGCATGCGGGGACTAGAGACGACGACAGCAGCGATACGACAGGACACGACAGCAGGCGTTACGACCGCAGGCTACCAGTGCCGTCTTGTCGGGAGAACGGCTTGTCAAATCTCCTCCTGAACAGGGACGGAGCGTAGCAATGGCGATAACGAAAATCGACAGAGGATAGTTGATACTTTGGCTATTGGTCCAGTTAAGAGGTACAGAAACGTACTAACGATTCCTTAAATGTTCATTTTAACGTCCAGCTTTAGCACAACAGCACGATTGGGAACAGTTAGCACTATATTTGATTGGAAATAGCTCACTAACGTGGCTGGTTCCAAGCTAAAATCGTACAACACTGACTAAACTATAGGCAACATTTGCGAAGCCAATAGGAATGGTTAAATGCCGGTAAATCGAAATGAGATCAGCTGAGGGTTAAACTATATGCATTCTATGATAGCATAATGTAGCTCTTCCACATAAATGTTCATAAAACTTTTCTCATAAATAGGACGAAATTGGGGGAAAATAGAAACAAGACGAGATACAAAATGAAGATACAAATGGCACAACCGCAAGGGAATTGAAAACGAAAAGAGCTTCAAAATATAAGCCAGTTTGTGTAACCGGTTGCATAGCCGCCAGCATGCAAAGCTCTTTGAAGCGTGACATCAGCCAACACAATGAACACAAAGTGACCTCTTGTGGAGCACCGTTCGGAATAACTGATGGAGAAAGGTTAACAATGGGGCAACAAATCTACAACCATTCAGCGGTCCTCGACAGGCCTACATTACGGAACGCCTCCCGCCTAGACGGCCTTTCGACTCATCTTTTGGCCCCGCACCAGAGCTAGCTGAAAAGGCGTCGTCATTTGGCCAAGGGGTCACAACACAACACCGAACACGTGACATCAGCACATCTGCAGCCATGTCTAGTACAACACTCAGCGACAGGCAGCCGGGCGACAAGTATGGCGCGGCCGGGCGATAAGTATGGCGCGGCGAGGCGCGCGGCGCTGCCTGGGCGGCCGGCACGGCGACCCTCACCCCAACCCGCTGTCAGCACGACTCTTACTGCGCCTTGGCGGCGGCCCGCTCCTCTATATCCATCTGGCCCAGCTCCGCCCAGGCGCCGTACCCCTGCACGATCGCGATGCCCGACTTGAGCACGGCCACGGGAGCGCTCAGCACGGCCAGGACACGCACCAGGCCGAGACCGAGCAGCGCCGGCCCTTCGGTGAAGTGCAGCAGGTACAGCATAGAGTAAAACAGCTCATTGCCGGCGCACATGCAGAACAGCACCGGCCGGGAGGTATAGTAGAGCTTCAGCAGCGCCGAGCCCTCGCCGCCGATGTTCTTGTGGCTGGTGCGGCCTCGCAGAGTGGTCACGTGCAGGTGGATCCAGTGGCAGGAGATATCGATGGCCATGCTCAGCTGGAACCAGAGCATGTACTGCGGGTAGAAGCCGCACAGGCAGGCCAGCAGGCACATGGTGGCGCAGCGGTCGGTCAGTTGGTCCAGCATGGCGCCGAAGCGGCTGCTCTGGTTGAGCAGACGCGCCGCGTGGCCGTCCAGCGCGTCCAGCAGGCCGCTGATGATGTAACAGGAGGCGGCGGCCGCGTGACGCTCCGCCATGAAGTAGAGCGAGAGCAGCGCCAGCAGCACGCGCCCGTAGCCNGCGCTTTACCTATACCTTCTAGGGTTAACTAGAATTTCGATTTCGACAATACCATATATCTTTGCTCTTTACCTATACCTCCTGGGGTTAACTAAAAAAAATCGACAATACCATATATGGCGTAGCATGTTGGTTACAATACACGTTGCATTTCAGTCTTTGGCTGTTGCTCGTCAGTACACTGATTTTCGTTTTACTGATAGCAGAATTTTTTCTGATTTATATAGTTTTCAGCTATGTTCTTGTTAGATCATGTATATAATCTTAAACGCTTATGTTCTCTGTTAATTCGGATTTGAAGGGCTAGTTATGGTTTGCTCATTTTATAATTATAGTTTCATCATTTGTACCGTTTCCAAGCATGGTTTGAAGTGGCACAGTGCTACTAATTTTACCGTTTGTATTTTGTGTTTTTTCTTTCGCGAGAACAGCGACACGACGTAACTCTTAAAGAATGACTCTTTAAGGTAGAAACGCGCCGAACATATGCTTACGTTGCTAAAAGCGTTGCGTCTCTTCAAAACACAATCATCACACTTTGTATCATGTATTTTGTATTGTAGAAATATAGGTAAATCATCACTCGATAAAGTAAAGTGATGCAGCTTTTGTCCTCATGATATCTGAAACAGCGCATTGCAATTATTTCACATTTGCCATGCATATCCCCCCGAGGCTAACCATCACGATTGGTTCCTGATAACAGGCAGGTGTGTGTCAGGCTGATTTACCACTGCGGTACCTCTGTGATACCCCTGTGGTACCTCTGCGGTACCTCTGTGGTACCTCTGCGGTACCTCTGTGGTACCCCTGCGGTACCTCTGTGATACCCATGCGGTACCTCTGCGGTACCCCTGCGGTACCTATGTGGTACCCCTGCAGTACCTCTGTGACACCCCTGCGGTACCTCTGCTGACCTGGCCGGCCTCTTCAGATGAGTACGGCGCGGGTCGACCACCACAGGACGGGTACCCGCCGCCGCCGCACTACGCGCAGCAGCAGTACCGGTACGATGGCTCGGTACTCAGTGACGAGGAGGAGGAGGAGGAGCACCTAGGCGGGGGACCTGGCGGACCCGGAACAGGTCAGTGGTGGCCGGACAGATCATCTCTGCTGCGGACGGCGATCGGATCGGGAGTGAGGGGTGGATTTAACATTTGATTAGTATTTACACATACTCACTATTAGCGTGAACCACGCGCGTTAGTTATATCTCAAACTTTGTTTTCTCGCACCGACTTTTGCTAGCTGGAGCTTTGTATAACGACCTTTGACACTCCCGGCTTAGCATACCAAGGTGGCACGCACTCCCATCCCTGATTCACCCACTGAGTGACCACACCAGTAGCCGTCGCGGCCCGGTCCTGTGCTCCCTCCCGCCTGTGACGGCCGGCCGCCCCTCCCACCAACCAGACGTGTTCTTCTCGGTGCTAGTGCCACCGCCGCGCCAGCTGACGTTGGAGCGACAGCTGAACAAGTCGGTGGTGATCGGCTGGAACGCGCCCGAGGCGTCGGCCGGCACCGTCGACTGCTACCACGTCTACGTGGACGGACTGCTGCGCACCAGCGTACGCGCCTCCGACCGCACCTGCGCGCTCATAGAGGGCGTCGACTCCTCACGGGTAAGCTTGCGCAGGCGACAATAGCTTGCCACGGTGTAAGACAGCGGAGTGGTATTATAGGTGAGAAAACTTGTATGGAATCACTTGATGAAGAAGTCTATCTTCACTGCGATAAAGGTACTTGAATCTGTGGTAAATTTGTCGATCACGGGGTCACTGTCGCCTTGCATCTGTTACCGTTACATCCATCTCTCTTTCTGACGCTCCGCCAGCAGCCGCACCCCATCATTGTCCGCTCTCTGTGATGATGGCCTGTCTGACGTCGTCTGATGTTGACCTATCTGACGTCATCTGACGGTGACCTGTCTGACGTCATCTGTCCGCCGGCAGCCGCACCGTATCAGCGTGCGCGCCGTGACGCCGAACCGGCGCACCTCGCGAGACGCCGCCTGCACCATGCTCATCGGGAAGGACGTGCCGCTGGCTCCGACGGCCGTGCGCGCCACCAACGTCACGTCCACGTCGGCAGTGATCAGCTGGCTGCCGAGCAACAGTAACTTCCAGCACACGGTGTGCGTTAACAGTGTGGAGGTGCGCACCGTGAAGCCCGGCGTCTACAGACACACAATCGACAGGTGAGCTCCGCCAGACAGACACACAATCACATGGTGAGTTCCGCCCAGGAACAGACAACACAATCACAGCGTGAGTCCGCCAGAAGACACATAAATCACAGGTGAGTGAGTTCCGCCAGACAGACACGACAATCACAGAGTCGAGTTCCGCCAGACACACACAATACACCAGACGTGAGTTCCGCCAGACAGACAACACAATCACAGGTGTAGTTCCGCCAGACAGAACAACACAATCACAGTTGAGTTCCGCCAGACAGACACACAATCCACAGGTGCAGTTCCGCCCAGACACCACACATCACAGTGTGAGTTCCCGCCAGACTGACACACTAATCACAGGATGAGTTCCGCCAGACAGAACACATCGTCATCATTCGATTCAACCAAACAAGTTTATTATACTTCAGCATATGTCGCTTCAGTACACATTGATCTTCGACTTGGCGCAAAAGCTTAGAAGCTTAATTTCAAGGCGCCCAACTCGTCAACCACCATATTTCATCATCAGAAAATAACACAACCGCCGCCGTATCATCCGGTCACTGCTCGCCAGCCAGCCGATTCAAAACACCGCGCTCACAGTGGGTTCCGCCAGACAGACACACAATCACAGTGATTCCGACAGACAGACACACAATCACAGGTGGTTCCGCCAGACAGAACAAATCACAGGTGATTCGCCACGACAGACACACAATCACAGGTGAGTTCCGCCAGACACACACAATCACAGGTGAGCTCCGCCAGACAGACACACAATCACAGGTGAGTTGCCGCCAGACAGGACACACAATCACAGGTGAGCTCCGCTCCAGACAGTACACACAATTCACCAGGTGAGCTTCCCGCCAGACAGACAACAATCACAGGTGAGTCTCCGCCAGACAACTACACAATCACAGGTCGAGTTTCCGCCACAGACAACACAATCACAGGTTGAGTTCCGCCTAACACACACAATACAGGTGAGTCCGCCAGACAGACACACAATCACAGGTGAGTTCCGCCAGACAGACACACAATCACAGGTCAGTTTTGGTAGCGGACGGAAAATGGTGATTTATGACCACCGAGCATATACTGATCTATGAGCTGCGTTTGGGAGCTTTTCTGTCTGACAGTGTGCTACAAGACGATAATCTAACAAACTGAGCTATTCGTCTGAATTTGTTGTCACACTTATTATTATGCTCTTAAATTGTTAATCTTGTTGTTCTGTAATTATATTGAGACTCTGGTGTACTGTTCACTGCTAATTCGTGTGGATGCTGTAAACTAGCACGATCAATGTACTGTTCACCGCTGATACCACTGGGATCCGCTTGCAGGCATATCTCCGAACACGACGTACCGTGTCAGCGTGAAGGTGAAGAACATCACGGCGCCGCAGTTCACAAACCGAACCTCCAAACAGCTGGAGCGGCTGGCCACTCACATCGAGTTTCGAACACTGCCCAAAGGTACGTACACCGTCATGGTGTTCTATCTGTCATGTTGCATCGTCTACTGGAAAGTTTCAATCGTCACTGAATTCATCCTGTCTGGGTTAAGACCTGCTGCTAAATTTGGTCGAGATTCACGGGATCCCAGATCTACTGTTGCATAAGAGCCGGTGGGATTAAATATTCCTTGGTCGATTCAAAGATTCTTTCGAGATCTTGAGTCTGTTTATCGCGTCCATGTATTTGTCTTATAGTTCCTTTGAAATTTGTATGAGAAAATATGCATTTATTTTCACAATTCCTGTTTTTCATGCAACAAGGCTGGAAAGGTAAGAAGAGTACTAACAAGTTCGTATTGCGGTGAATGCATAAGCACAACATATGACGATAGTATATTCTGGCTGATGAGTTCTTTTGCCTACGTCTTATGCAACGAAACACATGTGATGACAGCTTTCGGTGCTAAATACCTGCGGAGATCAGTGTCTGATTGTCTGATGCCGTTGTGGCAGTATCGGCCAGTGGCGCCGCTCCGTCTTCGGCTGACTACCGGCTGTGTTGGGGCGTGGTCTTCTGCGCGGTTCCCCTGGTCTGTTAACTGTTGGTTACGTCAGGCATGGTTCTGCCTGTACGTCTGTACGTCTCCGGCTGGCTGCCGGCTGTGTTGGGGCGTGGTCGTCTGCGCGGTTCCCCTGGTCTGTTAACTGTTGGTTACGTCAGGCATGGTCTGTCTGACGGTCAACCGGCTGTTGAATACGTTAGGTCGGGTCATTTGTGCCTGTCGGACGCCAAGCTTATACGGACGTTTAGAAATCCCTTCAGAACAGATCTAACTGTGGATCTGTGGATCTAACACTGTGTAACGGTGGATCTGTGGATCTAACACTGTGTAACGGTGGATCTGTGGATCTAACAGAACAGATCTACACGTACAAGATCTAACTGTGGATATGCAGTGTGAGTTGGGGTCACAGCAGCGTAGTCTGTGTGAGGCGCAGTGTTTCTCAATTGCAGGCGTACTGAACCCTCCTGTGTATCTGTGTACGACGCTGCGTATTTGCACTGCAGAGGTACTGAACCCACCTGCGTGTGATGCTGTGTTTCCGGACCCACCGGTGTGTGAAGCTGTGTCTGTACTGCAGGGGTACCGGACCCACCTGTGTGTGACTGCAGGGGTACCGGACCCACCTGTGTGTGACGCTGTGTCTCTGTACTGCAGGGGTGCCGGACCCGCCTGTGTGTGACGCTGTGTCTCTGTACTGCAGGGGTGCCGGACCCACCTGTGTGTGACGCTGTGTCTCTGTACTGCAGGGGTGCCGGACCCGCCTGTGGACGTGCAGTGTGAACTCGGGCCGCAGGAGGGCAGTCTACTCGTCACGTGGCTCCCAGTCACCATCAACTCCACGTCAGGCACCAGTAACGGCGCTCCCGTCACCGGGTACGCCGTCTACGCCGACGGCAAGAAGGTCACCGAGCTCGGATCACCCACAGGTGGGTTAGGATTCTGAGGTCACCTGTACAGAGGGTCACCCACAGATGTGTTAGGAGGCTGGGGTGAACTGTACACTTACAGAAGGTCGTCCACAGGTGGGTTAGGAGGCTGGGGTGACCTGAATAGAAGTTGGTTTGTTTGGATTGAGCCTCACATGGTCGTGCAGAGCTCATCCATTATGTGATGCCATCGGTGCGGGCGCCGGACTCTGTGCTTGTTGTAGTAACGTAACCACTTTGTAAACTAGCTATTTTAATGGGTCGGACGGCGGACCCCGGAATAAATCATATCATGTGTAGTAAAGGGCACTTGGCCATAGTAAACTTGTGTGATACTTCCGCTGGGGCTACCCACAGGCTGGCTATCTTACGGGAATGTTCTACGGGTGTGCGTTGTTGTACTAGTTATATGCTAGATCAATGCTGGTCCAACGAATTTAACTCACCCACAGGTAGTTAATGCGTTTGTTTGAGCCACATGTGATCAATTCCAAGTGCGGTTGGTTGACAAACGGAGTTAAACGTGGCCGGACCGGGAAATAGGACAATTTTGGGAGTTATTTCGAAACACTGGCAAGCTCCGAGGACACGAGTTTTGATCAGTGGAGGTCAACTGAACATCCAGCGAGCTATGTGCATGGCTGGAAAGTTTCGGTTTCCAAGCGATGGGAGGACTCGTTGTATATGTAGGCGAATAAATTGGCCTCCGATGCTCCATCAGAGCTGCAGGACTGAACTGAGCTGGCTATTTCGGTATCATCGATCGAACCGGCACCAGCCAGCTCCAGCTAATGGTAGCTCCATGTTTAGCTGACCAAAGTTTGCAGACTCCTGACACAGCAGCGGTGGCCGGCCGCTGTGCTGATGCTGTCGGGCCGCGCTGGCCGTCATTGTCTGTGGCATGGCTGGGCGGCTCCTCGAGCGTGCAGAAACCGACAAAGTTTCTACACTTCATGTACAACGCAGCGGCCCTAACAAGCCGACTTAAGTCGCTCTGGTGCAGGGGCGGTAGCCAGCATTTTTCGAGGCAGGTTCAATCTGGTCGGGGGGGGGGGCATCACAGGAAGGGAGGAGGGAGGGGCAGTTCCTATAAATATCCGACATGAACTGCGATACCTCAATAATCAAATTTCAAAAGTTCAAATTTCAGACCTGAGAGGGCCATGCCAGGCCTGAGAGAGCCCATGCCAGGCCTGAGAGGGCCCATTCCAGGCCTGAGAGGGCCCATTCCAGGCCTGAGAGGGCCCATTCCAGGCCTGAGGGGGCCATTCCGGGCCTGAGAGGGCCCATTCCAGACCTGAGAGGGCCCTAGAAAGGTTTTCCTCCTTATCGTAGGGCCTTCTGACAGACTAGGAGGGTCCTTGTATTGTGTGAGAGGTCTTTGAATCCGCTTCTCTCATGGTATTTTACAACATAAAATGACGGCCGCCAGGCCGTGTGGTTGCAGCCGGGCATAGGGGCCCTGCATAATCTCCCGGGTGAAGGAGCACCACTTGCACCCCCCTGGTTACGCTTCTGCTCTGGTGTGATCAGATCCTTTTGGGTGGAGGCGGCTGTGTTATTACCTGTCCTGTAGAGAATATACAATCCGCGTGAATGCTAACATTCAGCACGTATTGGCGTATTCATGGTTAAACTCTTAACATTTGCCCTGGTGGGAGTCATTTTGACCCCCTGAGTTTTTAAAAGGAAAAGCGGAAAACAAAATTTTGACCACAGGTTATATCAGGTCAGGTCACCAGGTCACGTCAAGTGACTTTACCCCTAAAGATGTTTGTGGTCGTGCAAAAGCCACAGTGTTTGTCCGAGTGATTTGAAGCTTACAGTATTGCATGCAAACTTCAAAACCTACAATTATTTTATCTCGTTTTGTTATACATCAGTGACCTAAGGTCAGGTCGATTTTGTGACCTCCCCATTTTAAATCATTGGGAAATATATAAATACTTCCTAGTCAGAGCATATGCATGAGGTCAATCCAGTTATGTCCAGTTATATCCAGTTATGTCAGCATGATGCTATTCTAGCTAATTCTTGATGATCCAGGTGCAATTGCTGCTCGGTGACCTCTGCAAGATCAGCTGCAAGTCATCTGAAGTCACACAGTTTTGTGTTGCCAAGTAACATATGGATGGAAAAAGATAAGAGAACGTGCCAATGACACCATGTGCTCTGCCTCGTTAAAGACGCAGCGCCTCTATATGCAGCATGACCTACCTGGGTCACCAAATGGACCTTTACTTGAGTTATTTTATTTTTGGTCTTAATATGTCATCGACATATTTCGAAAGTGTGTTGACGAGAACAAACGCATGTGTTAACCCATTGATCATAATCAAACTGATAGATATCACGACAAACATTTGGAAGAAAATTCATCGTGAGTCGCTGACCTTTGGTGGCTCTGGAGCATAAAATATTGACCTTAAGCTAAAATTTGAGGTTCCAATGGTGATTGTATTATTCACGGGCCTTCGATTGCTTTTTCCGTTTGTTCTATTATCATAGTTCCGAATGCTGTGGGTTCTGGAAACAAAGTTTCTAATACTTGGAAAAGTTTAACTTATGATGACGTTACATCTGCGCTCAAACATTGACCTGAGCTTAACAAATTGAATGTCCGAAATGTCCGAATGTCTGAAATTCGAATATCCTCGAGAACTTTTGAACGTTTTGTTACGCGTCCCTTTTGGTTTTCGAGTTAGTGTGAGGGATAATTTTGACCCCCTATAAAGGCGATCAAGGCGAAGTTGTCTCAGAGGTCCACGGGACGCAGGCAACTTAAGCACGAACTAAAGCATGAAGCTAAAGCAAAACATCAAACTTGAAATGCAGACTAAGTATGTACATTTCTTGTCAGGACAATAAAGTGTATGTTAGAGGCCGATTCTCAGCGTTTTCATTTCACTATCATCACCGCGGAATAAGCCGGCAGAAATAATGATCCAATGGCAGGCAGTAGCACGAGAAATAACGTTTTACATGGATGTTTACACCAGGCACATTTTGATCTAACATTATATTTATTGGTTCGTGTCAGTGTATCTGATTTGATACGATTTCCGCCTTCGATTTTGATTTTGTTTTCTAACGAGTCGTTTTAGCGCTTGTCTCGTAACCGAACTGTTAAATAACTTTGTCACACGACAAATGCTGTAGTGAGTTTACACCACATGCGTAACTCAGTAACACCGAAAAGAGGCCGGATGTTATCTCATAAAAACAGATTAAAAAGTGTCAGAGTGCGGAGAATTGTGCCGATATGGTGATTTTTTTAAATTAATAATCTGAATTATTTACGGAGCCAGAGCGCGAGCGCGAGAGCGATGTCACTCATTGAATACCGGATTTTTATTCACAAATAAAGCGCCGACCGACCCGACCCGGCCGGCCCCGGCCGCCCGCCGGGGCCGGCCAGACACGCGACGCTGGTCAGAAGTTATATCTTTGAGTCCCCATCCGACTTGACAAGCGGTTTAGCCATCTGATAAGCCCCAATTCAATGGACATTATGATTATTTACATGTTTTTTTATTATGTTGAGGGTTCAGGCATGGCGCGTGACACGTGCCGCGTCAGGGTTGTCAGAAAAGTATATCCTGCATGTCAGCTGAGAAACGGCTGGACCTATAAAGCTAAAATCTTGATGTCTGAGCTGGAGACCACACCACTGGCAAGTTGCACAGGTCAAACTCATGGGTCACACTGAACGTGCGCACGTGCACCCCTGTCCGTCCCACGAAAATTACATTGCAAAAACATCGGTTGCAATACCCGGACCTATAAATCTCGGCAACCAAAAGTCGTAAAGGACACGGTCGTCAAACACAGACGCGGAGGAGAACGATCCGCCGGCGTATGCCACTAAGTTGATCAGCGGCGCGTGGAACGTACAAAGGTACTGGCTATTATAAGCCGCAATCATAGTTTTATGACGTCTTCACAATTTAAATCAGTGCTCCAGCACCTATGGGAGTGAAGCGATGAAACAAACACCAATCTGTAGACCAATGACCGTCTCTAAAATGCATGCCAAAAATTAGGTTTATGCAGTATTTCGCTTTAAATCTGCCTGTTAATATTTTTATTTGACGATTATAAACTTTCTTTCATTACACCGCCGTAGCTTTCAAACCCCAAGGGTGCTACGACGATACAAATGATGCAGCTGTTAAAAGCGCAATCAAATCATCTAATACCCACCCAAAATAAATTGTTGCCTTACAAACATTGAAGCTTATAATTGCAAAATTAAAAATAAACGCTGCAAAACCTATTTAGTTCAATAGTATCGATTAGTTCAAGATCTATTTGGCGGCAAAACAACACAAATAGCGAAAATAATTTAAAAAGCATGCTTTTGCAACAGACGAACCTCCGTTTGGACGGTGATAAACTGACGCGGATTATTCGGGATCGCTCGTCCTCGCCGTTTAAGGCGTACTCTTACTGTATTGATACGAGCGAGCTCGCGAAGCGCCGAGCGAGAGTCCTCATTGAATACCCGGGTTTTTTCACCATATAAGCGAGCCGACCCGACCCGGGTCCGGCCCGGCGGCCGGGCCCGGCCAGACCGCGACGCTGGTCAGAAGCTTATATCTTTTGAATCCCGCATCCGATTGACAGCGGTTTTCGCCATCTGATAGCCCCATTCAATGACATTATGATTATTTACATGTTTTGTTATCATGTGATGGGTCAGCATGGCGCGTGACACGTGCCGCGTCAGGGGTGTCAGAAAGTATTATCCTGCTGTAGCTTGAGAAACGGCTGGACCTTATGAAGCTTAAATTTGATGTGAGTGGAGACCCACACCATTGGCCAATTGCACAGTCAAACTCTGGGTCACACTGCAGTGCGCACGTGCACCCCTGTTCCGTCCACGGAAAATTACATGCATACATTCGTTGCCAATACCGGACCTATATCTCCGGGCAACCAAAAGTCGTAAAGACAGGGTCAAACACAGACGCGTAGAGGAAAACGATCCGCCCGGCGTCATTAGCATAATGTGTCGGATCAGCGGCGCGTGTACGCTGCAAAGTGTACTGGCTATATAAGCGCAAATCATAGTTTTATTTGACGCTTCACAATTTTAAACAGTGCTCGGCACCTATGGGACGTGAAAGCGATTAAACAAACACCAATCTGAGGACCAATTGTACCGCTCAAAATGCATGCACAAAATTTTAGGTATTAATGCGTATTTCCTGTTAAAATCTGCCTGTAATGTTTCATTGCCTCCGATTTTATAATATTGCCTTCAATATACCGCCCGTAGCTTCAAAACCAAGAGTGCTAAACGATAAAAATGAGCTGCTGTTTAAAGCGCTATTCCCAAATCCATCCTAATACCCACCCAAAAGATTTTTTGCCTTCAAACATGAGCTTATAATGGAAAATTAAAAAAACGCCTGCAAAAAAACCATATTTAGTTCAAAAGTATCGATTAAGTCAGATATATTTCCGACCGGCCAAAACACACATAACGAATAGAATTTAAAAAGCATGCTTGCCACAAAACGAACCCCGTTGGGTGGTTATAAATTGACGGGGATTTATTCGGACTCGTCGTCCTTCGCCGTTGTAAGGGGTCTATACTGGTAATATTACATAAAAATGGATATTTGAGAAGTCCGAAGCATGTTGACTGCACCTAAATTTCCTTTGGGTGTGGCCGTGGTTGTCATACCCCGCATATGTAAACGGGTAATATATGAATTGAAATTGATTATAAATATGTTCACTCAACATTTATCATAGATGAGCGGGGCATATATCACCTTTGATCAGCCACGTCTGCCATATGTCAGAAATGAGTCCGGTGCTCATTCGTTCCGTGCGGCTCGTAAGGGCGGCTCAGTGCGCCCCCGCGGACCACTAACGGAGTCGTAACGGCCGGGACACCGCCTCCGCCGCCACCGCCGCTGCCACCGCCACCGCTGCCACCACCGCCACCACCGCCACCGCCACCGCCACCGCCACCGCCACCGCCCGAGGCCGGATAAAGGTCAGACAGGTCGGCGCCGCGTCTCGTCGCCGGCGGGGCAGCCTCTGTCGGGCACAGCCGGTGGAAAAACGCCGCTCCAAACTGGGAGCTCAGTGGACCTGACGTGTTGAGAACTGAGACGTCAGCTGGCCGGTGGCTTAAGATCTCACATATTCTGTTTCTGCTAAAATTAGCATGATGGCTGCAGTTTTCCGAACTGACGGTGGTGTGCGGGTTAAATATCTTCCAATCGATAATGTACTGCTGATGGTGCTGCCAATAGGGACAGGGTGAGCTGACGCTGTGCCCGTGAGTAAATGCAGTCAGTTCTAAATATAATTCAGGGCAATGCCACATGTGCCTTCAGTTGATTAGCGTTTGTTTTGGGTTTACAATTTTAAATTGATATTACGTTTTACAGGCATGCATGATACTATGATAGGAATGCTTAATTTATATTTGCATTAAAGTGCATTAAAGTTTTGCTTTCCCGTGAAACATAACTGAGTTAGTAAATTGGGGCTTCGGAAGTCGTATGATATCAAGCACGTTTGCCTGAAAATGTAAATAGTGCTCACTTAAATAATTCATTATTTATCTTCAGATGACGCTTTAGATGACGCCCTGCAACACTCCTCCCTCCGAGTAATATTTGAATTTCGCTGTCACAGCTAATCAATGTCTTACTCTGTACGTCTCTGCTAATAAATGTTCCCATTTGGTCGTCTTAGCCAACGAATGCTTTCCCCGGGATGACATACGTCAGGGATGTCGCAGACCCGAAATGTCACAGCCAAATGCCTTACCTGGAATGACGCCGACGGTTTATCCCCCGGTCTTCCCTCTGCGGACATCGGACGTCGCCGCCACCTTTGCTTGGCCTCCGCTTGGCCAATGCACTATGCAGTGCTGAAATCTGGTGGCAGGTTCGCCGGAGCTGGGATTAGACGATTTGACTGTCCAGATGGGCGCGCAACACCTTTCATTTGTCGGCTGATGGATCGATTGGTGAGCCTCGGGCGGCAGTAACGATCGTGTGTGGGCCGCACTGGAGGTTGGAGGCAGAGTCGACAGCCCGCCGCGCCGGCCGCCGGACAGTCGGTGTCAACGCGGCGGAGACGGCGGCGGCGCGGCACCGTGGCTGGCACGGCTGCACCTCGGCTGGTACGGCTGCTACGGAACAGGTGTCAGCGATCAGTGCTGCTGCTGGAATACCGACTCGGCTGCTGCTGGACTACTGACTCGGCTGCTGCTGGACTACTGACTCGGCCACTGTCTGGACCGCTAGGACTACTGACTGAACTGCTACTCGGCCAGTGTCTGGACTGTTGCTGGAATACTGACCAGGCCACTGGCTGGACCACTGACTGGACTACTGGACCACTGACTGTAGTGTTGCTGGGTCGCTGACTCGACTGCTCCTGGACTGCTGCTGGACTATTGCTGGGCTACTGTCCGGACCACTGGACTGATGCTGAACAACTGGAGGGATACAAGACAAGGCAGAGTATGACGCAAGCCATTGGTCCAGCATGACATTTGTCTTACTCTGCCTTTTACCCCTCCAACTGACCACTGACTGAACCACTGGGTTGCTGCTGAACAGCTGCAAGGCCATTTCTACTGAAATATTACGGAATATTTTTGTTTGATAACATTGAGATACTTGTGTACCAGAAATCACTAATCAGCCACTGACAGATCAGTGATGCACAATTTCTGGATTTTTGCCAGACCACTGATGAGCCAGCGTTGATCACTGCTGCGCCAGTTTTATACCACAGCCGCACCGCACCACACCGCACCACATCTCGCTGTGTTCCGAGTCTCTGCTGGTCAGTGATAGCTGCTGTACCTTTTACTAATGCTGATCTACTCCTGACCTCTAACATCTGACCTGACCTGACCTGACCTGACCTGACCTGACCTGACCTGACGCTGATCTTCGTCGTCTTTCTCTGCAGGTGACCACGCGTTGATCGAGCTGAACAACATCCCTGGTTTCCACCCGCGTCAGGTGACGGTTCGCACCAAGTCCCGTGACCTGGTGTCAGCTGACTCGGTGCCCTGTCCCATCCCGCCGCGGGCGCAGCGAAAGGTGAGAACGAGGGAGAGAGAGAGAGAGGGGGAAAGGGGAGGGAGAAACGGCCAGTTATGTCGGCGGGGGGCCGCCCGTCTCGCATGGTGCGTGGTCTGCTGTCATTTGTAGCCGGACTGGCTCGCCATCTGACACTTGTTGGATGCCAGAGAAGGATGGTTGCTGGCTCATGATCGGCGTGTAGTGAATGGCCTCGCACGAAAACAATAGGTTATTTCGGCGTACGGCCTGCAGAGTCAGAGCATGTTTGGCCGGACGCAGCGCATGGCTGTGGCATTTTTTATTTGTTTACATAAGGCATCTAGTTAGTTTGTTACGAATTTAAATTAATGCGGATTAATTAATCAGATTAGTTTTTACCATACATACTTTAATAAGCACTATTCCTGATATTAAAACATATGTTTCTTGTGTGATACATTATTACCAATTCTGCTGTTATTTACCAAAACTTTCCAAATTAAATGAGCCGGCTTCTTAGCTCATGTGGCAAAGTTAGCTACACATTCTGAATAACGTGACGTTTACCAGAATATTCCAACTAGCTGCTTTATGATGGCCGTTTCTACCTGACTGCTCATTGCCAGACTGTTAAGGACGTAATCTCACAGCAACGACTTTTGCCTCACCGGATGCGCCGTTTCCGACGGAAGGTCAATTTCGTTAATAAGCTGCTCGTCGCCAGGCAGTTTGAACCGTACCGTGCCGATATTGTGACGCTGCCATCCCCCGGTGGTGGCGCGAAACTGATATCACACCAATATATATTGATATACTGACGTTGTACGGCACAGCTGGGGAGGACTACCTGTCAAAAATATAAAACTCTAACCTCCTTGGCGGAGGTGTTCTCGGTTCTATTACCGTTAACGTTCCACGTAGGCGGAAAGCTTCATGTTGGCTAAATCAGAAAAACGTTTCTTTAACGAATATGAGCATACAAACGTATTTGAGAATTGCTATATTGACCTTTAGTTATTCAACAGGCATGTCTTATAATGGTTTTCCAGTTGTTTGGGTTGTGTTTGTATATGCCGTACAAGTAACACATTCCTAAAAGTTGGATGTATTTCCTTATTCGTCGAGTTTATTTGACATCAGTATTAACTATCGGTTATTTTATCAGAAAGACGCACGATTAGTTATTTTATTTACATATTAACGCTTTGTTAAATATTATTTGTGATCGGTATTCATAGAAAGAAGACTGCTGTTTTGTTTGCCTTTTGACATACGTTTTACGATTGTGTTTGTTCCGTATTTATTCAGCATATGATCGTCTAGCCTAGCCACCGAGTATAGTTCCTTCTCAGCGGTGCTTGCCGTGGGGTTCGATCTGCATGCGTGTGCCGTGCAGCTGTATGTGTGTGTGGGTGTGTATCAGCGGCCGCATGCCTGTGTGGTAGCCGCTGCAGAGCGAGTCGCCTCAGGGGACCAGCGGTGCTGGCGGAGGAGCCGACGTGTACGGTGGGGGCGGCTCAGAGGAGTCCAGCCAGCCGCCGGAGCCGCTGCCCGACCCCGAGCTGTACACCATCCTCGCCAACACGGCAGAGGTCCTGCCGCCGCCCCCGGCCGCCTACACCAGCCAGGTACTGATTCAGTCACCAGTCACCAGCCAGGTACTGATTCAGTCACCAGTCACCAGCCAGGTACTGATTCAGTCACCGTCACCAGTCAGGTACTGATTCAGTCACCAGTCAGGTACTGATTCAGTCATTATCACCAGCCAGCTACTGATATCATCACCAGTCACCAGCCAGTACTGATTCCAGTCAGAGTCACTAGGCAGGTACTGGTTGCATCACAACTCACACCACGGTCTTAACTTTACTAATATCAAATCAGGTCTGAAAACGTCAACGCAGGAAGGTCAAGATACCAGATGCACCCTTCAATAGTTAATGACCGAAAAGCATCATGCTTTCAACCGATCTGCCGCTATCACGTAGACGGACAAAACACGTCATTGTTATCTAGCAAAATTCTGGCCTAAAAAGCGTAGGAAGCCATTGTTAACCCCTGCAGTTGCATGCGTTTGTTGTCTGCTTTGTATGTTTGTGACGGCCTTCATGTCATGTTATGTACAGCTACACCCATTATTACTGCAAGTCTGCGTCGCCAGTTTGTTTATACTTATGCTGCCCAATTATTCTTTTATTTTGCTTAATGCACATGAACGTTTTGTTGCGTCTCGCTGATGTTGCGACTTTCTCGGCGGGCTTCTCTGTTTTGTTTTGTCTTGTCGACTTTCTCCCGCCCGCATCCCTTGCCACGACAGTACGCAGAGTACGAAAACTGACGAGCTCTCTGACATTCCGAGGAGGCAGAACCATGAAACTGTCCGATTCGGTAAGATTCATGTTCACCATAACCTATTGGCGCCTAGGACTGCTTTTTACCACACACACGACAGTGATCATGATAATTATTGACAACGCATCTACCAAGTGTATTCAGAACACATTGCTTCTTCAATGTATCGTCTTTTTGTATGGCACCACCAAGCTTAATGTTCAGGACTTGGTAACCCCCATGATTTCGCCCAATGTCTTGCCACTGCTGGCTCTGCTGAATTCACTGACACACCCACTGTCATGTCACATAAGTCATGATCGACTGCAAATAACCAAAAATGGTTGAATTAATTAAAATGTACTTTGCTTAAGGGTTGATTCGTCATTTTCCCAGAATAATTGAGCTTACATAGTTAAACGTACTTTATATCAAACGTAGTGAAGCCCACGTAGCCACATTTTTCTGGAAATTTACCTCTTCTGCACGTAAGGACATTTTAAAGTGCACGGTGATCACCGCGTACTTTCTACAGGTCCGGCTGAGGAAGAGCTTCATTTCCTTTATGCTGATAAAAACAGCTCACTTATGACATTTCCGGTAAAATAGGCAGTATTAGAAAAACAAACTTGTTTTGCTCCAACGACAGTTACATATTTTTTCCCATACAATTATATATCGTTCATTAATTTCATGCCTAAATTCACAGGTACGCCATCACCAAATTCTCAACTTTTTACGCCAGAGATAAAGTGGTGGCGAAAACCACAAAACCTAAACGGACTTTTGTGTATTATTAAAGAGTTCCGTAAGTTTTGAATTGCATAATATTTTGTAATTGATTCGACTCTAAATCTGATGAACAAAAGTGTGACTGACCTTCTTAGAATTGCGTCTTTCATTTAGTAACACCTTCTACAATCGTCATTCAAATGGAAAATAACGCCATTTGGTGCCGTTAGCGCAAACATTGCCACGTATGCCAAGGTGGTATGTACGCTCGATTGCGGCGCCCTAAAGCCACAATCATCATCATATGTTCGCTCGAAAGGTCCTTTGTCATTTTGCTGGGTCAATTTTTGTTATAATATATATTAGTTACATGATTATGGCTGAGTCATCTAATAAAAAAGTGACAGCTGTTTTTTGGATAAAAACTGCAGATTAGCTGCAGATTCTAATATAAAAGTGGTGAACGGAAATACCGATCGAATACTCGTTAACTGATACAAGTCTCGAAAACGCCAAAGTTTTAACGCTGATAATTGCTGAAATAATGGACTAAATGAGAATTGAGGTCCTTATTATTTCTTAACGTGTTGAAGCTCATACAAATGCAAAAGAGTGCATTTCCTTTCAGGACGGAAACCCATTTAATGCCTTTAACTTACGTTGCTTATTTATGGAGTTTGAAATATCCTTAGAGGCTCATTAGTACCAAAAGCATGTTATTTTTCGGAACTTTATTTTAATATTTTTTGTTGTGCTGTCTTTGACGTCACAAGGTGCCAATCCATCACTACATAGATACTGCGAGTTGTTAATGTGGCAACGAATATCGCATACGTCACGGGCAAGGGTAGACTGTCATTGGTTTTCAACACACCAGGCTGCAAATAGTAACACGTTTTGCAAGTATTTTTAACCGTCATATTGACCATAAATAGTATATTTAAATTTCGTGGACCTTTTAGCCCCTTCAACTTCATTTGGGAAACATGTCCACGTCCAGAAAAGCGTCAGGTCACCTGCAGAACCGTATAACGCCAATAAATAATGTTGTATTGCGGCACAGCATAAATCAGGCGTCATGCTTACAGAGCCATCTATGAAACAATAGGGTAAATTGCTGTAGTGCGGTACAGCATGAACCAGGAATCGTGATTGCAGACCGATCTATGGGCCAATGGGATAAACTTTCATATTGCAGTACAGCATGAACTAGGCGGTATGCTTGCAGAGCCATCCAATAGGGGAAACTGCTGTGTTGCGGTGCAGCATTATCTAGGCGTCATGTTTGCACCATCTATGGGGCAAAAGGGGAAACTACTATTGCAGTACCGCATGAACCAGGAACTCCTGTAAGGGATTTTCACTGCGGAGGCCACGCAGATTTTTCGAAAATGGGCAGCTATCTTCCAAATCTAGTTATATTGTCATTTTTTTTGTACAATATTTGTCACGCACAGGAACTACTTTTATGTAACATGATCCATTGCAATAATTTTATCGGATTCTAGGTAATATAGAGATATGTGGATAATATAATTGAGGGCGCAGAATGCCTCAACCCGGGTGATGAGCACTCCCGGGGGTTCGCACCAACCACGAACTGCCGGAGAGGGGTGATTTTCACCTCCCCCAGATCTCGAAAACCTCACATCAAGTGAAAAGTGAAAAAAACGCTGTTAGATAGCTCGAAACAAGCTCTATAGAAAGCGATTGTTTTTAGGAATCAAGTAAATATTAAGGTCAGCAGAGGTCACCGAAAGTCGAATGTCGTCTATATATTAATATATCATATGAGTGCCATTGCTCAAACCGTCTATTTATCGATAGTTAAATAATTATTGACGCGACGAAGTAGAAAAAAACGTTCGAAAGATAATTCAATTTTCTGTCACTACTGTAGCATCAGAATTTACCTCAGGTCAATAGTTGGGTCAGGATAATCCATTAAGTTGCAGCGTAACTCCCTGGAGATTGGATGAGATCCTGAAATTCCTTATATTATAAGAACACCAGTCAGAATTGGTACTTAACCGCACTTACAGTGAAGTGGTATTTCTTAACAAATTACCACCGACTACCGAGTCTCATTTCCTTAGTTAAACGTTATTTTCTATTAGATCTGAGTCAATTTATTTTTTCGCCGATTCGAGCATGTCATTTTTATACAGATACGACGACAATTACCTGGGCCCCTAGTGACCCGATTTCAGCTCGACTGGGGATGGGGCGGAGGCGGCTTCACTAGGGGGGCTGCGCCCCTAGTTAACATATTAGAGGATACCCTTGCATGAACTAGGAGTCATGATTGTAGACGCATCTATGGGCCAATGGGAGACACTGCTGTAGTGTAATGCGTTACAGGATGAACTAGGCGTCATGATTGTTCAGCCATCTGTAATGGGAGAAACTGCTGTAGTGCGTTACAGCATGAACTATGCGTCATGATTGCAGAGATGGCAGAGCCATCTATGAGGCCAATATGGGGAAAACTGCTGTATTGCGGTACAGCATGAACTAGGCGTCATGATTACAGAGCCATCTATGGGCCAATAGGGGAAACTGCTGTATTGCGGTACAGCATGAACATGATTGCAGACTGCAGAGCGATCTAATAGGCCAGCATGAGAAACTGTTGTATTGTGGTACACTGGCACAGTGGCACCGCATGAATAAGCGTCATGCTTGCAGACTCATCATTCATTGGTCTATTGGAGCAAATGTAGTATTGCCATATATCGGGATATAGGTGTCATGCTTGCGGAGCTACCTATGACGACTTACTTTCCATAGATATGATCATTGCGTTACCATATGCATTATGTGGTTCCTACTCGATGCCCTTACAAAGTTATTCCGAACTAGAAAACTCCTGTCTTATCACCTCCGAACTAGAAAACTCCTGTCTTATCATAGAAAACTCCTGTCTTATCACCGTGGCGGGAGTGCAATGACATCACTACGATCTCAAGACGAATAGGAACAAATCCAAGCGCACGCATACTTAACATGGGAACATCTTAGAGATGGCTGAAAATTACTAGGAACAATGTCCCTAGAGTCCCCCGTGGTGGCGACGCCCAAGCGGAAATAAAATCGAGCGTGTGCGCTCTCCATTTGAACTAATGACAAGGACGTCAGGACATTGAAGCCGCTCTGACTCGGCCGCTGTGTGTGTCACCGCACCGCTGACTCGGCCGCTGTGTGTGTCGCTGCCCACTGACTTGACCGCTGTGTGTTTCGCTGCCCACAGGACCAGCTATCTGAGTCAGGCCGGATGAAGTCGCAGCACGACCCGTCAGGCTCGGCGCACTCCTCGCCGCTGGCCGGACGGCGCCGTATGCCGAATACAGGCGCGCCATCCCGCGGACAGCTGCAGCAACAGCAGGTGCTGGTCACTGAGGACAACCTCAGCGACAAGGAGGTTTACCCCAGCGGCTACATGTCCATCCCGCAGATCGGTAAGGCTGGTGCGGCGGGCGGCTCCGGTTAGGGTTGGGGCAGAGGGATATAGTGCTGGGAAGAGTACATAGCAACGTGTCTGCATCGATTGTTAGGTATTTTTGTATTAGTCTGCTAATATGACTACTTAATTTGATATACCTTCGTATACTAAATTACGTGACGATTGAGATGTTGTTGATTAATTGTTGTTTCAAGTGTCAGCTTCTATCGGGCGTGCCTCCGTACCGCGGGGCCAGTTTCGCCGCCGCTGCTGGTCGTCTGGCTGAGATCCGTGCGGTGACTGTGTGCCTGTGGTCTGTGTCCCCCTCAGAGATCACCAAGGACTCGGCGAGCGAAGGCCGAGGCTCTGTGGACGCTAGTGAGGAAGACTGCGACCAGCGCGTCCTGCGGGGACGGCGGCGAGGACCGGCCGACCGCGGCCGGCCGCCGCCGCCGCCGCCGCCGCACGAGCCGGGCCGCGACCCCCGACAGCAGCAGCAGCAGCAGCGACACCGGCCCGGCGCCGCCGACAGCTACCGCGACTCCAACTACTCCGGTACATCACTGCTGCCACATCACTGCTGCCGCCGCCAACTCTGCTGCGCGCCACTTACATTACATATTCACATAAACATGGCGTCTCGATCAGTTAAACGATCGTTAAAGGAAAATTACTGGCCGATAAAATATTAAACGCATTAACTTGCCATGCAATGTGCACTGTGCAGTTTGTCGCTATCGAAATTGGCAGGTCACTTAGTAGTCGGGACTCACATTTAGATACTTTACCTCGGTGTCAATGTACAATGTATCGGCCTCCGCTGGCAAGCCTCGTCTCTATCTGCCGCCTGCAGCTGGCGCCTGGGACCTCCCGCCTGCGACCTCACTTGTGCCCAGTCGACCGACACCAGTCATTTCACAAACCATTTAGCTTCTGAACTGAAGCCGGTACACGCCAAAGCCGGTAGAAAGGCGGCGATAGTGCCCCGCGTCACGTTAACAACATTTACTGTCAGTTTCCAGTTCTGAGCTCAGCTTTCACCCTTCCTGCACGCGCCAATGTATATGATGGTGACGATTAATTCACCAGAGATGCTCTTTTCATTTGTGTCGGTTTTCCACGAGACATTCACTGGGTTTCGCTGACCATTTTTCCGAGGACTTGTCTGATTCCACGGGAATATCCGCTTGCACTGTCTAACCGGCTTCCTTGTGCGGGCGCAACGAACTAGCGGAAAACACCCGTCCAGTATAGACACAACCACAATCGGGTCCTTGTCATTATTGGCTCCTGAGGGAGCCAATTTCGATACACTAGACAAGAGAAAATGTTTGCAGGCCAATGTAAGCTCTTCGACATGATCACAAGTTCAACATCAAAGGACATCCAGCATCAAAAAAGCTATACTGAAGCCATAAAGGGAGTAGGTGCGGAAGTGGTTGAGCAAGCGTCCAAAAAGATAGACAAGATGCCATCAGCAACAGTGCCCGTTCAAAGATCCAACGAAGAGGTAGCAGGTCTGCTCGATGATCTCCAGGACAAAGAACGTCGCAAGCTCAATGTGGTTGTGCACAACCTGAAAGAAGCTGAGGGAGAGTCCCATGCTGATAGGGCCAAGGGGGATGATGTAAAGTTTAAGCACATGGTGAAGGATGGTTTGAAACTCATAGTTGAGACATCTAAGACATTCAGAGTGGGGAAGAAGGACGGTGACAAGCCTCGGCTAATGGTCGTCACCCTCACCAACATGTCGGACAGAATGGAAATCCTGAAGTCCTCTGCATCCCTGAGGGACACAGCATGGGGTAATGTGTACATCTCACCTGACCTAACATGGAAGGAAAGAGAGAAAGGGAGACAGCTACGAAGTGAGCTGACAAGAAGGAAAGAGGCAGGTGAAGATCACATCTGGATCAGACACGGTAGAATAGTCCCCATCCCTGAGGACAAACGGCAGAGGCAATCCCTAACATCACACAACCAGAGAAGGCAACAAACGGCCCAGCTGAATGCAGACGAGACACCAGTTGCAGACGAGACTCCGGTTGGACATCCATCAGCAAGCAGGGATCCCGATGTGTTCGACACAAAGGCGAGGGTGGCAAGGGACGGGGTTCTCATCCCAGACCTACCACATAGTCAGCACAACCATAGCCCTGTGCACTCATCTATCAGGCAAGCCACAGCCTTGGAAACAGGGCAGCCAGCAG
>VOPJ01012221.1:46747-193686 GCA_014673585.1 Semibalanus balanoides
AGAAAGTATGGGTAGTTGATGCCCAAACATCTGTGCAAAATTGGGCGACGCTACGCGCCGTCGTTTTCCCGCTAGTCCCGAAGAACCTCTGGGGGAGGGGGGCGGATATCCGCCCCCGTCGGTGCGCAGGTTAAAGACCACACATATGTCTCCTACGAACTTTGCTCCCACTAGGGGGGCAAAATTTCGTTCCTGGGAAGAAAGCCGCCAGTCTCTGTGTGAGAAATTTCCCTCCTCCTCCCAATTAAACATGCTATCTGCGGCTATACAGTAAAAAAAAACGTCGGATGACTGAATTAATTTTTGTAAAGACTTATGTATCATCTTTAATAGTATTATAGTCCCCACTCGTGACAAATTAACTCAGTTTCACTGAGGGGGCAAATCGCTTTCCACGCAGCTGAGGGTGGCAAATCCGCTCGCACTGGGGCAATTGGCCCCGCCGCCCTGTTTCAGTTAACATGTTTATCCGAGGCCTGTCCGAAGGTAAGCGCTCTCTATTGAAGCCCATCAGGTACAATTATTTGCCCGTTTCCATAATTATCGGTTCTGGCCATCTGGGCCTCAGGTACCTTGATGGCCACGAGCCGCCACTGGTCTTGGTAGGTGCAGATCCAAGGGGGCATCGGGACCGTATTCACACAAAGCTCCAAATGATTACAATCGGCAGAAGTTGCACGCAGTTTCTGAATTTGAAAAAAAGTATATACTAAGCCACCTTTACTAAAGGAAGTTTGCATTGACCAAGTTCTTAATGCATAAGAAAGCAAAGTTCGATGATTTTTTGTTTTGTGCTGGATATGTTGGGGATTTAACCTCCAGCCTAACTTTTAGGCGTTTTGGATCCGTCAGTGTATTTTGCCGTATAATGAGGTTTAGGAACCATTAGATTAAAATGATCTGTCGATCACATATTCAGACCTAAATCTGGGATATTCCTATATTTGTATGACTCTTTCACTTAATGGTACTTAACAACTGTTCGGAGTGCTGAACCGGTGCTTGGTGTGCTGACACTTATGACCGTGAGGAAACCTGACGTGGCCATCCGTCTGTTCCATTCGCATATATCGCTCGTACCGTCCACCTGTGCTGCCTTACCACCCCACCGACCATGACAGAGCCACTGCTTTCCATGTCTCCTCCACAGTCGAACGCCAACCCGATGCTGCCGTACCTGATCCTGGGCAGCATCGCCGTGCTGTGCGCCATCATGGCCTCGTTCCTGCCGGAGACCCTCGGCACCGACATGCCGCAGTGCCTGGAGGACACGCGAGACTTCCTCCACGACCAGCCCTACTTCTCCTTCATCACCCGCCGTAAGCTGCGCGCGGCCGCCGGCGCCTCGGCCGCCGGCGGGCTGCGGCGCCGCTCCACCGTGGTGTCCCAGGACGGGCTGAACGGCGTGGTAAGCACCCGTCTGGGCAAGCTGGAGGCTGAAGAGAGCATATAGCGGGGCGCGGCGGGAGCGGCGGCCGCCGGGCCGACGTTCCCGCCACCAGCTACACCATCAGTACCGGTGCCGTACCCGGTGCCGCTGCCAGTGGTGCATCAGAGGAAGACGTCGATGCTGCATCAGCCACCGCCGCGTGCTGACGGTGATGACCAGAAGGAGGTGCTGCTGTGACGGCGCGGACGGGAACGAAGTGGAGGACTGCTGCGGTGGTACAGCATGACGCTGAGCCGTGACAGGGGACAGGGTCGGTAGAGGACGTCCCCGACGGGAGGTGCTCGGCAGAAGACGTCCTTACCACCCAGAGAACTCGACGGTATGCGGGAAGACGCTGAGGGTCAGAAGTCACTGTTTTCGCAGAACAACTTACGGCGTGCCACCTGCAATGCGGGATCGCGGTGATCTTCGCTTGGTTCTAACTTTATTCCACTTCGATATAACGCCGTCGACCATGGCTCTCCAATGGTAAAATACTTGCATGGGGGAGTGTGACCTACCAACAGCTAGCTGTCACTCCAGTGACAAACCATACTTAATACCCTACTGGTGTCGCTTCCTGGAATTCCTCCTCTTTATCTCTGGTATTTGCTGCTCAGCTACGATGAACACCAGTTCGCCCCAGGTGCTGTTGTCAGCGCATGACAAACCATGGCTTGATAACGGTAAGAGCTCTCTTTTAAGTAATGCAAGGACGAGTCGAGCTGTGTGTTCAACAATATTTCAACTGCTCCCAGAGACGACCATTTTGCCTCTTGTTGCCTCGGTTGTTTTTTATTGTCACTGCGTGTCTGCTGAATGAAGCCGATTGTGTTCGCAGCTTGTTCGCGAACTGTGCGAATAATTTATCTTGTACAGCACTAGTTGTATGATAAATCGATGAACACAAATTTATTGTACTTACTGCTTATCGCGAGTCGCGAATCGTGTTGCAGTTAGAGAGTATCTCTTAGTGGTCGCAGGGCCTGTCAATGTTATTCGTGTAGCTTAGAATTGGCTGAGTTTTTCAGTGTCGAAATGTTTGCATCGTATCGGGTAATGGGTAGATAGCAGATGTCTAAGCGTCTGAGATAGGCTGCAGAATGGAGATTGCCTGTCGTTGTTTGGGTGCTACTGTGCCAAACAATGATCGATGGCGATGCTAGATGTTTCTGATTCAGGTATGGGTGGTGATTACTGCAGATAGAATAGGTATGTTCGTGTTAATGTTAAGTTAACTATACATTTTATCCTTGGGCATTATGACTGCTGTACAGGTGGCTGTTTGTTGCCTACAGGCAATGTGCCTGTCAAGTGTGGGGTGAATAGAGTGATAACGGTGTTCGGGGTAGCAAGTTGAGTTGGTTCTGCATCGTGTGTACATATATACAATGTTGTGTACGATGCAGCTTGGTCAGAAAGCTGACAAGGCATGGACAAGCAGTTCATCTGCTTGTCTTTACAACGGGAACCAGAAAGCTTCTGTCCCGCTGAGGTTCGGAGAGGCGAGACTCTAGTCCTGGTGTTCTGGACTGATGTGTGCTCGAGGAACTGCAGTTCTTGGCCGCACATTGGCCACTCGGTGTTGTGTACGTGGCGAACAATACTCATTAGCTGTCGGTGTGATCGGTGTGTGGATGGCAGTGACAGCTGACCGATAGCAGGGCCGGCCGGCGGAGCAGCTGTACGCAGACCACGGCAAGGTATCAGTCCACCAGCCGTCCGGCGGCAGGCGTCTGACGTGATGGATTGGCATGTGCTTACGTCACACGTCGGACAACACATCACGAACAGAGTGCAGCATTGACCCTGGAAAACCACGCGTCGACCTCCACGATAAAGCATATTCTGCAGTACATACATTTTGGTGTACCTATAATGCAGGTAAAGCTAGAGATATATAATTTTTTACTAGAACAAACAAAGGTGCAAGTATATGAATTCACTCAAATCACATGAAAGTATCACATGAAATCAATTAACATTCTAATGCAGCTAAATCTTCAATAATTATTTTAACAGCAGTGCTAACTGGAAAGAAGAAATTGCTTCAGATGAACTGCGGTACAGTCTAACTAGCACAGATGCTCAGCGGTACAGTCTAACTATATAGCTTTGTGGACGAGCGCTTCAAAATTCTCAGTTTGTGGCCGAGACGAAGTCGAGGCCTCAAACTGTCAATTTTGAAGCGCGAAGTCCCACACGCGATTTAGTGTACAGCTGCAGCACGAGATATAATAAAATCAAGTCTGGTAATTTTGATTAAAGTCTGGTTTAGTCATGTGATCAGTGTCCAACAACTCAGGTCACGTGACCTACTGTACACTAACTCCAGTTAGTGGACACCTGCCACTAATTAATCTGTTTTAATGTTTTCGAATGTTTGTCATTTGCTGGATACATATCAAAACGAACACTTTACACTCAACAACACAATGAAGTCATCGGTGACGGATGATGACCGATTCAGATCCGAGTAGGCGGCGCGCGGCGGCAGTCCATCATACGAGATGTCCTCACGGGGATGGCAAGGGGCGGGGGGGCGGGGCAGACCGCTCAGGGGCCCGGTGGGCCGTTCTCACTGTTTGCTCGCTTTGCATCCTCGTCGGCCGGCGCGTTTGAGAGAACGCACCTGGCTGCACAGATCCTTGAGCATGTTAGAACGAAGATGTACCCCATTCTTCTGGGCGCCATCCCCAGCACAAATTCCGCCTCATCCACACAGCTGACGCGACGTCATCGTAAGTGAAACAGTGGTCCCCTGCCGACGCTGTACACGCCGACACGTAGTGGCCAGAGTGGTGCGCCGCCGTCAGTGGCTGACCACAACCCATCAGTCGGTTGTGTTGTTCCTGGCGAAGTCCACCGAGCACAGCGGCTGGTGTCCTCCGCGCAGAACTCGGACAGGAGCGCCTGCTCGTGGCGGAGTCAGTCGGACTCTCCTCCTCCAGGGATCTCATGAGGCCTCCTCAAGCTTCCCGGTGGCTCGTCCTCGCGGGTTCGCGACGGCTTTCTGTCCGAGTCGGCATCCAGCACCCACCATCTCGGCGGCGACCGGCGGATGTGGCGGGCCGGTAGAGGCAGTCCTCGCGCGGCAGCGCCCACTGCTCTCCGCTGGCCTGCGGTTAAAGCACGGACGCACGGAGACAGGGTCCCGGCAGGAGCCGAGGCGGCCACCGAGGAAGGCGGCGGCGGGCAGAGGTGCAGTGGCGGTGGTGAGCGGTGCCGGAGCGGGCGGTGTGATGATGGGTGGTGGTGAATGAACGGTCGCTCCGGCGGTCCCGATCTCGAAGTCGCGACAGAGTGTATAGAGACGGTTTTGTACATTTCCACTCCGGTGGCCGGACGACGTCATCGGCCACGTACTCGTTCAGCGACAGGAACCTTGGAATGGCCACCTTCGCTCTGATCTTCTTGGACTCCTCACCCAGGAAGCAATAGCGTTTTATCTGTTTTAAGCATTTTCACCAAAGCACGTGGGTCAATGGTGAACAAACTTCAGCTGTACACTAACCACAGATGCTCAGCGGTACAGTCTAACTACCACAGATGCTCAGCGGTACAGTCTAACTACCACAGATGCTCAGCGGTACAGTCTAACTACCACAGAGGCTCAGCGGTACAGTCTACCAGTCATCGGATAATTACATTACTGAGAGAAATAGAGTTAATATAAGAGGTGCATATTGGCCACTTTGCCCTGACCCCGGGACAAAGCACCCCCTGCCCTGGGTCAAAACGCTTGCTGTGAATTTCTGATTGCGGTTATTCGCCTTTTCATAATTACATAGTTAAGCAAATACAAGGTGATGTAGGCATGATTATTTGATGAATTTCATACATTTTTTGCACTTTCATCTGTTCTTAGTTTCCATTTCAATTAATTTAACCTTATATGTATTTGTGGTTCGATCCAACTAAAATTTTCCCTAGACCCTATGGCGCTTTGGCCCGGTAACAAGGTGCCGTATTACTCCACAGCAGCTATATTGGAACCGGAACGATCCAATCTTGTTCTGAGCATGGTGGCTATTAGAGGCGTTCATGGTCAGGATTGTATGTAAACCAAAGGATAATCATCACTGAATGATATAGACAGAAACTTGCGCATCGACACCGGGTTTATTTATGTTAGTTCCAATGTTCAAAAATGCTCACATTTTAGCTTAAAAGATAACAAACTTTCATTTCTGCAAGTGCACAGTGTTGTCACGGAACGTGATGCCGAATCAGAAAAAAACGACACCAGTTCGTTGTTGCGCCCTCTCTGAGATGAGCTCTCGTCTTTGCTCAAGGTCGTGGCATTTCCGAGGTATTGCCATCGGGCGAATCACTTCGCGCTTTGCCCCGGTCTCAGGATAGACCGGGTGCGCCTTGCCCCGGTCTTAGGGTAGACCAGGTGCGCTTTGCCCTGGTCTTAGGGTAGACCAGGTGTGCTTTGACCCGTTTTTAGGGTAGACCGGGTACGCTTTGCCCTGTTATACCCTACAGTCGAACTCAGTGGCGTATTTATAAATCCGCCAAGGGGGACCAAGCCCTCAAAACCTTACCCACACATGAAGGCGCCGTCAGCGAAAGATAATGTTGAGCACACTGGCGGATCCAGACTCTCCGAGGGAGAGGATCTCTTTGTGGCAAGAAGTTCCATTTTTTTCCCCGGATCTGGGTCTGTCACCGTATGTTGGTATTTAAAAAAAAAACTTTTTCGGGGTAAAAATCACTTTTTTATTATTTTTTTCTCGAAAAAATCGTTATTTTTTCGGTGAATAAAGGGCAAAACAAGCTATTACACAGCATGTACACATATAAATAATGATAACGTTCATCTCATAGCAACACGCAGGGGCTTCACCGATAATTATTGAAGGGGGAGGGTTGGCTGAAATGACGAAAAAACGTACCCCATTTTTATCGGTGTATTTAAGCCATTTGCGACATTTTTAACGTGGATTTCCATATTATAGTAGACCTATTGAGTTATTTAGCGTAGCGCACGATTTTTTTCGGGTTCGCCTGATCAAACCCAGAAATATAGACGGTGGACCTAGTATAGGATAATTGAGGCTAAAAATGCAAATAATTCAACTCAACGTTACGACGAACCCAAAACAATGACGATGGGTTCGTTATGACGATGGTCACCGATGTGACGCCGCGAGGTGGCGTGACATTCTAATTTTAGGTAGTGGGAAACGATATTTTCGTAATGGAACCAGACCGTAGTTGGAGCCAATCCTCAGGTAACCCATTTCCTGGTTGCACAGCTCGGTATGATTAAAAAATATTGAAATAAAGATAGTTTTCATACACATTATCCTCGGGCAGCGGCGTCAGAACCTTTCAAAAGTTGGGGAGGGGGGAGGCATTCTGAAGTCGATTCTTTCCATGCCCATAGGCGTAATGTTAAAATCTGAAAATGGCGAGGGGCGGCTGCCCCCCCCCCTGCCCCCGGTTCCTGCGTCTTTGACCTTGGGTTGTTAATCACGATGACCAGTGGCAGTAAGCACACAATAGTATGTACATATAATCATTGATAACTGTACCTTTACCTACATCTGTACCAAACTGCAACACACAACTGGTAATAGTACAAATGGTTTGAAAGCAACAAGACTGAGGCAGAAAGACTTTTCCGCACATAAATGGTCCCTGTGGGATCTGGAGGAGCCTGGTGGGAGATGACTCCGGGAGATGGTCCTGGCCTGGTCCCACTGTTAGCTCTTCGGTCCAGAAAGTTGAGCACTGCTGGAGCAGCTCCCGGTCCCCCGGGTGCCGATGTCCGCGTCTTTGCGTTTGCGTCGCCCTTTTCGGAACTCGGCAGGCTAGCTAGCTTATCATGAAGCCTGTTTGAAAGTTAATATTTTATCAGAGGAGTGGGCCCTGTGGACAGGAAGTACCGTCAACGAGAGCCTTTGTCAGACACTTCATGGAATTCATTTTTCAATTTTCCTAACTTGTATAAGCAATACGACAAATATGTTAGGCCGCGTGGCGGCGCAAAATTTTCCCAGTTTTAGTCTGTGAATAGCAGAATTTTGACTGCTGCTAAGGCTGTTTTTACGAGAAATTGCTATCCTTCCCGTTTTTGTTTTGTTTTTTAACTTTCCCAGTTTTCTCCTAAGATCATTACTTTTCACGTCTAGCAGGGAACGCGCGGGGCATACTTGTATTGAATGCCCCCCAGATTTATTGGGGGGGGGCATTTGCCCCCGATGCCCCCTGTATTCGCCAGTGGTTGAGCAGGGGGTGGGGGTAGGCTCCGATACATTTCCGAGGGCGCCCTCCCGGCTACTACACACCTCCAATGACGTCCTCCGATGCACCTCTGACGGCGCCCTCTCACATACTTCCGAAGGCGCCCTAAGATACGTATCCGAAAGCGCCCTCCCAAATGGCTCTAAAGGCACTCTCTGTAAGTCCAGAGGTGCCCCCCCCCCCCACACACACACACCTCACATACAGCGAATGACGCCTTTGGATGCATGTAGGGAGAGCGCTCTCGGGCCTCGGGTATCTGAGGGTGCCTTTGAATTATGCGAGAGGGCGCCTTCAGAGGTGAATCGTATCGGTGAACGCCTTTGGAGGTATGTGTAAGGGCGCCTTCAGAGGTGTATCGGAGGGCGCCTTCAGATATGTATCGGAGGACGCCCCCGAAAGTGTATTCAAGTGCATCTTTGAAGGTATGTAGCAGGGCGCTATCGGAGATGTATCGGAGAGCGCCTTTGGAGCCTGCAGAGTGCAGATATGTGGAAGCGCCTGGGCGTCTTCAAAGGTGCATCGGGGGAGCCTTTAGAGGTATGTAGGGGGGCACCATGGGAGTATATGGTCTTTGGAGGTATGTTTGAGGGTGCCTTGAGAAGTTTTAAAAGGGCGCCTTTGAAGCCATGTGGGAAAGCGTTTTCAGAGATGTATTGGATGTCGTCTTTGGAGCTATGTGGGAGGGCGCCTTCAGAGATATATCGAAGGGTATCTCGGGAAGTATTTGGGAGGGCGCTTTGAAAGTACATATGTGGGAGGGCATCTCCAGAGGTGTATCGGAGCGCGCCTTGCATGCATCGGAACGCGTTTCATATTCAGCCGGAGTGCGCCTCACATTCAGCTTTTCGGCGCGCTCGGCTGAATGTGAGGCGCATTTCATGAGCCGAATACGCCGAATTCGGTGCATGAGGCGCCTTCGGTGAATAAGGGCACCTTTGGCGCCCAAGGGGGGCCATGGTGCAGTTATTAATTGGCTTCAATAACCATCACAAATGTAACGCTAACTGATATATTAAAGATGTACAGCGGTAATAAGCATTACTGAACGATGCTGGTATGTAGATGTTTGTGATCGAGGCGTTTTTTGAAATTACTACACGAGCGAAGCAATGTAAATATGGTAATAAGCATTGCTGAACGATACTGGTATGTTTGTGATCGAGGCGTTTTTTGAAATTACTGCACGAGCGAAGCGAGTGCATAGTTTTGATAAAAGCGAGATAAAATATCTACTACACAGCAGAGTTCAGTAAGTCTTTTACCATATGTCGCCAGTGCGGTATGCCAGTGTATAATGAGGAAAATAACACACTCCACGCGCTAATGCTTTTTACATTGCTCGGCATATGGTAAAAGCCATTACCATATTTACCGTCTTTGGAGCACCGTCTTACCGTCTTACCGTTTTCGCTCGTGCAGTAATGTCAAAAAACGCCTCGATCACAAACATCTACATACCAGCATCGTTCAGTAATGCTTAAAACAGCATCGCATATATGATGCTCAATCAACAATGTTGCAGTCAAGCACTCACATAATTACCATTAAATTTTGCACCGATGCCCTAATGTGTAATTTGATAATTTACTATGTATTTATCCCAAAACCAAATTAATTCCAACCTATTTCCCTACCAAGAACAGGTGCATTGCGATAGGCGTAAACCACTTATATATACACCGATGGCATTTGCGATGAAGCAGTATGTCAGCAAAGTATTGAGGTACACCTATCTTTAAGAAGCAAATTTGTGAAAATGAGAGAGAGAGAGCAGCTCGTATAAATATGTTCGTTGTCTTTGAACACTCTGTGGATGTCCATTGCAAAAAACAAATTTTCATATTTTGGGGGCTGAGCTTTTAGGTTATTACTGCATTCCATGTCGAAGGATTATTTACATTGTATATTAAAACAACAAAAAACGTGGGACATGTTAGATGCTGCCTCACAGGGACGTAAGGAACGTCACGAAAAGCAGGGGGCAGTGCAACTTTGATCTCGTTTTGAGAGAAACCCAGCCCCCTATGGTTGGGTTTTTCACAAATTTGCTTTTCTTTGCATACTAGGGGTTTTCTCGTCTTGGCAGACCTTTAGTCATCAAAAACTTTTATCGACAAGCAAAATAAAAGATCTTAGTCACAAATTTGGCCGAAAAGGCTGGTGCCTCCCCCACCAGCCCCCTGTTCCTACGCCTGTGCTGCCTAATTGCCCTTTATTTATCTCCTAGAACTAGTAAAAGGCAGAGTTGTAGCTGAGTTGGCTGAGAATCGCAATTTTATTGTATTGCATTTGCTGGAAATGAATATCATATTGAATATGGCAGGATACAGATTTAAGTTACTGATTTTGGGTAGGTATACAGTATAGAGGCGACATGTTGAATAGTTAAGTACATACATTCATGCATACCAACATATCATAACTTATTATAAAAGTGGATAATTACGAGCGAGCGCGAAGCGCTCGCTCGTAATTATCCGTAAATATTATCGAGTGTAATTAATCGCTCGTAATTATCGAGCGAGCGCTTCGCGCTCGCTCGTCTTTTCGTGGTATATCGGAAAAATATGATTATGAGCGGCCCAACCCGACCCGACCCAACCCAAGCCGACCCAACCCGTGGCGACGCTTTGGAGAAGCTTATATCTTTGCAACCGTTCGTCCTATTGACAAACCAGTGCCGATTCATGTGGGTGACTACCACTGCGCGTGGCGCGTGCCGCGTAAAAGGGTGTTGAAAGGTGTTTTGTCGCAAAAACTCCGCAACGGCTTGGCTGATTGTGTTCCAATTTGGTGTGTGGTTTGAGACCACACCACTGGCAATGTTGCACAGGTCAAACTCTGGGTCACATTACACGTGCGCACGTGCACCCCTGTTCCGTCCACGAAATTACCTATAAAACATCGTTGCAATACCGGACTATATCCGGCAACCAAAAGTCGCAAAGACACAGTGTCAACACACAGATGGTGTGAGAAACGATCGCCAAGCGTATGCACTATGTGTCGATCAGCGGCGCGTGGTAGCGTGCAATTTACTGGCTATACAGGCGCAAATTCATGGTATTATGATAGTCCTTCATCATTAAAATCAGTCTCCACCTAGCATGGACGTGAAGCGATGAAAACAAACACCGACTGTGTAGACCCAATGTACGGCTCTAAAATGCATGCACAACTTTAAAGCTTAATGCAGTATTTCGCTGTTCAAAAATTTCCCACTGTTAATATTTAATTGCATGTATAATATTTCCTTCATTACACCGCGGATAAAACCAAAGTGCTAATGCGATACAATGATGCAGCTGTATAGCGAATCAAATCCCTTCTAATACACCCAATGTATTTTGCTACAACATGAAAGCTTATAATTGCAATTAAAATAAACTGCAAACCTATTTAGTTCAAAGTGCGATTTTAGTTTCGGGATCTAAATTTGCAACGGCAAGACAACACCTAGCGAAAATAAGTTGTGAAAGCATTGCTTTGACAATAATGAACCTCCGTTGGGCGGGTGAATCTATTGGACGCGGATTTATTCGGGCTCGTGTCCTTCGCCGTTTAAAGGGAGGTGTTCACTTTAACATGGGGTTTTGAAACTGAGATAGCATTTTTTGTAGAGCAGATCGAAAAAAATAGTTTTGCTGAAGACCATTTTCGCTACGCTAAGTAATTTCGAAACACAGCATTACAAAACATGTCGTTGAAAGACAAGTTTCGACCCCCCGAACTTCAGCGTATAATACCAAGGCGATATAATATAAAGTAAGCGCGTCTCAGCTCGGTCACGTGACTATAGGCGTCGTGCGTTTGTGGCGAAAGGCATTTCCAGTTGAATTTGGGAGTTCCTCCGTTTTCACCGCAATGAAAAAGTGGTAATCTGAGTTTTTTTTATTTAATGAATTTTTTATTACTATTTCTGGAACTTTTTCCAAGGAAAACTTATTGCTCATGTATATTAATTGAATCTAGCTTTTTATGTGTTAATATATATTGTATCATTGCATTCAATAATCAACGAACAGTTTTTTCCACATGCAGCGAAGTCCTGGTCCCAAGTCACGTGACGTGAGGCCTAACACCTGGTAATAGCTTCGATGTAATCTAACTGTAAGTAACTTCAACACAGGACTAGTGAGCCCCTTTTAGAAGAGGTTATTCTTTCACTACTACCCATTTTTCGATCTGCTCTACAAATCTGTTATCTCTGTTCGAAACCCATAAAGATGAACTATTCCCTTTAAGTCGTCTTACTGGTTGTTAGGCGGGCCTGCATCCGGACCAAGTCTTCGACATGCTCATTCTATCGCAAATTTGTTCCAGCAAGTTTCCGTTCATCGCTCGTGAATCGGCCTAGACATAAGGTCATGTAAATTGATCACGAACAATCATGTTGCATTTAATATTTGATACATGATTTAACAATTGCGCTTGGTTAATTTAAATTGCTTGACCAATACATAACCAGACACATTAAATGAGGTCGACTGACTGCTGAATCGGCACTTTTTTCAGGTTAACGTTTAAATCGCCGATTATGGTAGGTGTAAAACGGTCGTACCTAGGTACATGTGTAAGCGGTACCTAGGTATACCTACCCAATATGATAGAACGCACCAGATTGCCTAAAATCACAAGCGGAACTTGGCCGGGGGCCCTGATGTTAATTTGGTAAATTTTAACTCCATTCCTACCATGCAACGCCATAGGCCTAATACTAACCCCTGACTAAAATGCATAGTTATCGTCTATTCAGGTGTTAACAAGCTATACAAACTGAATAAGACACAAAATGTGATATTGCAATCGAGCCTGTTTTGCGTTTCAAGCTGACAATTGACAAATGTACCTAAACGCATTTGTCCATTTCGGCGATGGCAATGTCATGTGGTCGAAACTTGATACTAGCGCTATTACAGATAACTGTCTCTGATATAATCTGGGCAGATCCAGAACGGGGTTGCAGAGGGGCGCGGCCTCCCCCAGGCACCCGGGTCGCGGGGCCGGACCGTGTTTTGGCCTCCCCCAAACCTCCCCGGCTTGGGGAGGCCAAAGCATTGCTCAACAGTGTTTTTCATGGATCGGGTGCACCCATGGGTACCCACTCAATTCTTCCAATTGTCTGGGCTGGGTATGCATTTTTCGACTTTTCATGGGTACTGAGTGGGCATGGGTATGACAATTTTTGAGTCATGTCGCTAGCCGTTATTTTTTTACTTGACAACCAGATGTTTATCAGGTAGACATGCTAATAAATGATATAGGACACTTCAACAATAAACTTTGGCAATTATATGAGAACAATAAATCATGTTAAGTACTTAGCAGTGGTGAAAGATTCAAAAATCCCAAAATCATGTCCGATCCAAAATCTGATCCAGTATGACAATGTTGACCGACAAGTGTTCGATGAGTCAAAAGCCGCAGCAATACACAGGTGCGTGATATTATTTTTCGTTAATAGCATGCAAGTAAATATGTTAGGATAATGGTTGCAAATTTGTGAAAATAATTATCTGTTTTAATATGGAATCGGCCGGACTAGGCATGGCCTTCAATATTATTAATTTGAATGGCGTCTGGTCTGGGTCTGGGCCTTGGTGTTCATGGGTTCGGCTTGGGCTGGGCATTAGGGTTTTAGGCACCATTGAAAAAAACTAGTACTGGCTCAACCCCACGACCCGGGCGGCCTGGGGCAAGGTTGCACCCCCTGCAGCCCCCTCTGGATCCGCCCAATGGATATCATTTTAAAAGCAAGTGCGGATCCAGAAAATCTTCAAGGAGGGGCATCAATTGCAGTGGTGCCCCCTACCTATACCCAAATCTGGAAAATCTCGACGGATTTGGTTCCACTATAATTTTGAGGTGTGCCCCTATTTCAATATTTTTTTTTTTTTAATTTGCAAAATTGTCAAGGACCCCTCAGGTCAGCAGAGGCCCCCCTCAGCCTGCCAGAGTGCCCCCTCAGGCCGCTAGATGCCCCTCAGGCGACCAGAGTGCCCCTCAGGCACTAGCAGTGCCCCCCTCAGGCGGACAAGGAGTATCCCTCAGGGACAAGAGGCCCCTAGGCGGACAAGGAGTGCCCCCTCAGGCGACGAAGCGTGCCCCCCTCTGGCGGCCAGAGTGCCCCCTCAAGTTCGAGGTCCAGAGGGGGGGGGGGGGCAAGTGGCCCCATGCCCCCCTCTGGGATCCTCCACTCGTTTTAAAATGACTTTGTGTAAGTCATTCAGTCTGCAACAGATGCTATGATGGGGTGATTAGCCTACCCTTTCGTCTTCAATAGGAACCCGTGGTCAGGCGCGGATCCAGGATTTCGGTCAGGGTGCGCCACATACAAGATGTTGCGCCCTCCGGGCGCACCATGGGCGTGATCCGGCTAAGGGGGTGGATGATAGCGCCCCCTTGATCCGCGCCTGGTGGTGCTGAGTGCTGACTGCCGAGTTCTTGACTTGCTGCCAGCGTCTACCCATTGCGCAACACAGCCTCCGTCACACGGAACGTCTGTTCTCTAGACTACTACTTCAACTTTCTCCGAGAGATGGCTCTACTGTACCTTACCTGGAGACGCTCCCACCTGCGGCTATCGACCTCCTTACCTGCGTACCACACCTGTATCCCGCGCATGCGCACTGAGCGGATTCCTTCAAGCCTTGTTTACAGTGGGCCGCACAGTGGCGCGCGGGGTGTGCTGCGCGCGCGCGGGCGGACCGGCGCGCCGGCGAGTCAGACGTCTCCGATCGCGGCGCGGCGCGGTGCGGAGCAGCGCAGCGCGGCGTGGAGTGACGCGGATCAGCGGTGGAGGCATGTCCGCCAGGTGACGGCAGTGTGCGGCGTCTGAGTGAGAGTGCAGCACGGCGGCGGCCCGATGGTGCCGGGTGACGGCCGCCGGCCAGGCCCCGACGGAGGCGGCGGCGGTGCAGGTAGTGACCCGTCTGAGCACTGGAGTCGGCAGCTGCAGCAGGTGGTGGTGACGGCGACCGGCTCCGAGCCGCGGCTGCCCATCGAGGGTGGCTCGGACGCTGGTCAGCTGGGCAGGGTCGGCACCGGACCGCCACACCAGCTGCGGGTCCTCTCCGGTCGACTCATCCCCGGAGACCTCATCACCAAGGTGCAGGGAAAGAACGTGTGCGGCTACACACGTTATGATATTGAGGAGTGGCTCGATCACTGCTGCCGAGACGGAGGCAACTGCGTCCTCACCACGCTCACCGAACGCCCAGGTGAGTTCCGTCTCGTGTTTCTCACCCGTTTCTTCTCAGGTGTGTCCCGTCTCTGCCCGCCTCTTTTTGTCTCATTTATTTATTAAGAAACCATCCACAACGTGGCTATTACGATTCCTGTGCATTGGTAATACCAATGTCTTCTCGTCTCTCTTGCTCTCTCCGTCTCTCCCCGTTTCTTTTTCCGTCTCTCACCCGTCTCTCTCCCTGACTCTTTTCTCGTGCTTTCCTTTCCCCGTCCCTTTTCGTCCAGCCCCTGTCTCTTCTTACGTGTTCCCGTGTTTCTTCTGCTGTCTCTCTTCCCGTCTCTCCCGTCTCTCTCCCCGTCTCTCCCGTCTCTCTTCCCGTCTCTCCCATCTCTCCCGTCTCTCCCGTCTCTCTTCCCGTCTCTCCCGTCTTCCTTGTCTTGACCCTCTCTCCCTGTCGTTCGCTATCATTCAGAGTCACATGCCACAGCCAGACGGCTGCGTGTTTTGCCGACCAGGGCCGCGCAGACTGCGGTCGTCCACTCCCGATTTGTCCGATAGCCCGGCTCACATTATCTCCGCGCTAATGCACACGCCCTCCCCTCCCCTCCCCTCCTCCCATCTCTTCTCCTTGTCCGCGCCGCTCGTCAAAATGGGCTCAAATGGACCGGAGCTGATCCAGCACTCATCAAGGTGGGCTCCATTGGACTGAGTTAATCCCGGTGAGTTCGCCACTCACGGAAATCTGCGCGGCCTGGGACTGCAGATGGGGATGGGAGCGGCCAAGTGCGCGTCTATCCACTCATCTGGTAACCGACAACAGGTGCGCCCGTCCCAGCTGCCCGTTCCGCTGGACTGCACCTGCTGTACCCAGCTCGGTATCATGGCAGTGTGCTCGTCCCGGTCGGACCTGCTGATTGCATGCCATGACATGCCCGGCTCTCTACCATGCACGTGGCGTGCCGTGGCGTGCCGTGGCGTGGCGTACTGGGCCGGACAGCACGTGCCGGGGGCAGGGCAGGGTCAGACACAGGTGTCACCAGGTCGTGCTGAAGTGTCAGTTTGGCTCGACTGCGGACCGGTGAAGCATCAGAGGCTTCTTCGTCAAGTCAGTGTCGAGGTGTCGGTGGCGGGGTGGCGTCTTTCTTCAGGCAGGTCACCCTCTGCAGTGCCCCGGCCTGCTGGCCGGACTGACTCATTCAGATGCTCGGGGCCGGCTCCGGATGTGGAGAGTGGACCGCATGGAATGCGGACTGACCTCAGGCTCTGCCAGGCCGACTGGCCAGGCCGACACGCTCCTGGGCTGCAGCTGGATGTGCTATACAGACCTGCACGCCACCTCCCGCTGCAGAGATTTGCTACGGTTAACACACTTCGTCCTGCCTGCAGAGGTGGCTGAACACACTACTCCCGCTGCAGAGATGGTTGCTACAGACCGGCACCGGGCACGCCCACCCCGGCTGCAGAGATGTGCTACAGACGCCTGCACGCCCACCTCCCGGCTGCAGAGATGTTGCTACGCGTGAACACACTTCGTCCTGGCTGCAGAGTGTGCTGAACACACTACCTCCTGGCTGCAGAGATGTGCTACACGACCTGCGACCCACCTTCCCGGGCTGCAGAGATGTGCTACGGTTGAACACAGCTTCGTCTGGTTGCAGAGGGTGCTTGAACACACTACGTCCGTGGCTGCAGAGATTGCACAGACCTGCACGCCACCTCCCGGCTGCAGAGATGTGCTACGGTTGAACACACTTCGTCCTGGCTGCAGAGGTGTGCTTGAACACACTACCTCCTGGCTGCAGAGATGTGCTACAGACCTGCACGCCACCTCCCGGCTGCAGAGAGTGCTTACGGTGAACACACTGTTCTTCCCTGCTGCAGAGTTGTGCTTGAACACACTACCCTCCTGGCTGCAGAGATGTGCGCCTACAGACCTGCACGCCACCTTCCCGCTGGCAGAGATGTGCTACGGTTGAACACATTCGTCCTGGCTGCAGAGGTGTGGCTTAAAGCACTACCTCCTGGCTGCAGAGCATGTTGCTACAGACCTGCAACGCACCTCCGGCGGCAGAGACCTGTGCTCGGTTGAACAACTGTCGGTCCTTGGCTGCAGAGATGTGCTACAGACCTGCACGCCACCTCCCGGCTGCAGAGATGTGCTACAGGCTGGCATAAACTCATCTCGGTCGTACAGATGTGGTACAATCTCGGCCATGCCGGTCGATAGCAGGCCCAGACTGCCCAGGACACAAATCGCGGCTTATTGCAGGTGGTTAAACACTGAGCCCGCCGGCTTACCTCAAGGCCCCCCAACTCCAAGTGTTTCTGATTCAGTGCGTGCCATTGTGATTCAGCATTGGGTAGGTAGGTACCGGGGGCGTCGCTCTCACACTCTGCAGCTCGGTGAGTCATGGAACACAGAACGTATTACATTCCATTCGCTGCGTTAGTTAGTCAGTATCGACTTTCCTGATGCCGCATGGCCTCGGCTAACATGTTGGGGCAAATGCCCACGCATGGTCGCACACTGCCCTCCAGTGACAAAATTTTGCCCTCCAGTGAGAGCAAAAATAAAAAAGCATAGATAAAATACAATTATGCTGTCTGTGAGACGAAAAATAGTGTCACTGGATTTTGTATGTGATATAAAGTTGGTAATGACGGTATTTAAAAAATTGCGTGTAGGTCCGCTTAAACGCATGTGCTCTGTATATTTATAAAACAAAACGTCAATATCGACAAGATGCCTTAATGCTATTTTTCGACCTGCCCCCCAGTCAAAATTCCTTAGCCAAGGCCCTGTGGCCTGTGATGCCACAGGGCCTTGGCTTACTGAGCAATTTAATATTATGTTTTTGTTACGTTAATAGTCGCCTTGTTACAGCAAATATTTGCCAGCTGACCGAACCAGAACGCGACTTGTTCATATAGAGATGATATGATCCCTGAGGCGCAACTTGTGACAGTTTCTCCATGATCTCGAATCTCCTTCCAACCGCAACCTACGTCCCGTTGAAAATATGCATACAAAATCATCTTAACAACATACACTATCGTGAAGCTCGGTTAATCGACGTACCCCGACATTAATGATAAAATGTTAAGTTGGCTCTCTGCGTCGTCCTGGGTGCATCACATGGACCAGATTTATGCCCATATGGTGCACCGAACAAGAATGATGGGAACAAACATCTGCACATGCAGACTGCACATAGTAGCTGAGATAGGAGATATTATAGTAGCTGAGATAAGAGATAGTATAGTAGCTGAGATAAGAGATAGTATAGTAGCTGAGATAGTATAGTAGCTGAGATAGGTGCAGGAGATAAGAAGCCTGACAAAAATAGTCATGCCTTCTGTCAACAATTATGCTCTACCGCCATGCTTTCAATGGCGTTCCATGCGCTCAATGGCGCTTTTGAAGTGCTTGCTGCATTCTTTTCTGCTTATTTCACTTTCGCTATTCTTAATATTAGCTGTACCTGCTGTGCCATGTAAACTAGTTGTGTATTCTGAGTATCCTGGGCTGATATCGTATACCGTTATGTGTCATTGTCGTGCATAGTTGGCGGATTTCGAACATCACACGGACAGTACAAACCCCGCACCGAGGTGAGCTGTCCGAACAGCTCGCACCCTCAGTAGTGGAGAACATTATCAAATCGGTCGGGGGGGGACCTAACTTTAATTTGATAAATTTTAACTCCATTTTTACCATGCAACGCCATAGGCCTAATGTTAACATTTAAAATCATTGGGGGGGGGGGCTGGGGCCCTCCCCAAGAGATATAAAGTTCCGCCCCTGCGCACCCTGTAGGTACTGAGGTGAGGCTGTCGGACAGAACACACCCTGCTGCAGTTGGAGTGGAGGTAGTTGTCCGTTGACACCTCGAATCACGCTCTGTGCGACTATTCCTGCATGGTCACTCGGCTGATATTTATTGAAAACAAATGGGATAATCCTGGGATGAAGCGAGCTGAGATAATGGGCCGAGATCTACCCGTGTTGGTGGCGTGGCGTCAACAAAAGTTCCACCCCGACACCGATCATGCAGCTCCCTCACGCCATTATCGCCTCTGTAGAGGTGAATGGCATGCAACATTGTCACACCGTCTGACTGACACACGGCATGTAGATGGCCATAGGCATGCAAGGCAGGTGTCTGCATTGTATCAACGACTGGCAATTCCGATGACTAGACATAGAATGGCCGATTGGAATCCCCGACTTACAGGCTGAAGCTTTATTAATTTCTTATCATGTGTCACTTAAGGTGATTTATTTTAATCGGACCTCATTTTCAAGTGCCAAGCAATATAGATCACACTTCAAATTTTAATGGCAATGCGATCGCGACTAAACCCGTCAATTTCCCCTATACAACATGTCAATAAACGCACTCTGATCAAGGTTAACTATCTTTAACTCAAAACTCCAATGTTAATTGGTGAACTATCTCCCTTGCTTGCCTCAAGGGTTAAAGGGAATAAGTCTTTTTGTTGCTTGAAAAAAATGGAGAAAAAGCTGGAGAAATGGTGAAGTTTGTGGGATTTTTAAGCTATTTTAAACCGTCAATTATGCAGTTTTGAATGAATCAAACGTTATTGAAGTCTAACAATGGGGGGGGAGGGGCACGTGCTCCCTCTACCCCCTGGCTGCGCCCCTGGATCAGACACCGTTTCACACAAAATGGTCACAACTAATATGGTTGGGGCGCAAATTGAACCAAAGGTGTCGGCGTGCCATTAAACCCGGCAATAAACAAACAACGAATATGGTTACAATTTACAAACATAGGTATAGTTACACCTACATGTAGTTCATACCATTAGTACCTTCACTTTATATGTACAGATACCAAGGGAGACGCCACCTTCCGAAAGTTGGAGGGACATAGGCATTTTAAAGTCGATATTTTCCATGCAACGTCCATTGGAGAAATGCTAAAATCCGAAAAGTTTGGGGTGGGGACTCGTCCCCCCGTACCCCGTATGCCGCTGCCCTCGACATAACTGCCCATTCATACACAGTACACACTACCTTAATGACATTAGCTTCTGGCACGCGCAATTAACATTCAATTGATTTCAAAATAAGTGTCCAAAAACACCTAGCATTTCTCTTACTTCAGATTATTTAGTTGGTATTGGCAATTAGCCAATTAGCATAATCTGCTCAGTTTTTACTTCGGATGTTAGGTGTGTTTTCTTAAACGATTATTCCAGTAATCTCTACCGCGCTGCTTGAGATAACTACAAAATAATTTTATTACCGAGTTTTGCTAAATCACTTCACCGGTTCTGGTCTTAGCAGCAACCTTATTATGCAACGAGTTCTTCACGTTTTCTAATTACCCGGCTCTGTAGTCCACCAAGTGGTGGAAGCATTATTTACAGCAAACCGAGCAAAGGCCGGTACAATTTTACCGTATTTACCTAGCGTTGAGCAAATAAGCGCAATTAGGCCGTGACCACGGTGGGTTCCGAGGTCAGGGCCTCGCACCTCATCATACACCCTTGACCGACGATTTGACACCTGCCGGTGTCGGATTGCTCGGCCTCTGACAGGCACAGCGCTCGCCCGTCCGGCGGTCCGATCGGCCGTTCCTCAGCGCCGGACTGTGCCAGTGTCGCTGTCAGCGGCTGTACCCGCTGCGGCGCGGCCGTTGCGGGCCGGCTGCTGTCGGCCGCCAAGGTTCGTACGGCTCGGAGGGGTCGCGCCCGATACTCCGGAGAGCTAGCCACCTGCGGAGCTGCCGGTGAAGAGAGAGACGCCGCGGTGGCGTGGTCGTCCCAGTGGCGTGTGATAAGCGTGGAACGCAGGGTGTGGCAGTGGTGCGGAGGAGACTCCAGGAGGACACCTGGGTGCACGGAATGTGGTGAGGCGGGAGCAGGCTGCACTGGAGCTGGAGCGACTCGGGGAGAACCGTTCGTTCTGAAATCGTCTGCTGAGGTCAGTCCCAGAGGTCCCAGTGTAAGGCAATGCTATCTTATCGTATGGCTGGGTCAAAGCTCATTTGTAAAGTTTTCGATGTGACGAATTGTAACGGACAGTCAAAAAACAGTTGAAACTCCATTGCTATTTGATAATAAATTATATTTTTTAATAGAAGACCATGTAGTATGTAAATAAATTATACATAAATATATGCACATGCAAAAACATAGGTATATCACATCCATCTGAAAAGTAGCGCACGCAAATAAGCCGCCATACACTGATAAATAGGACTTAAGCCTCTTCAAGGTGCACTGTTAGCGATTGCATTTTCCCAGAACAAAGGCGATGTTGTGTCGATTCCCGGACCTTCGGGCACGAAATCATCAACATGCAACTGGGAGTTGTCTCTTGTGAGGCGTGACCTTCACGTGCGCCCCGTTGGGGCTGTCTTCCTAGCAACGGCTGGCGACGATGCGGCCTTGGACGCCAGAGCACGTGCGCTCGTGTGCCTGTTCCGTGCCACCGGCACCCTCCTTATACAGACGTCGATCTGTCGCGCCTGGCAGACAGGACCCGTGATAGGTCGGCTAAACAAACATCTGTCCGTCATATCTAACGCAGAGCACGGCCTCTTATCTGATTGGTTATTTGTGTCATATCTCAGTGCCGTTGAGATAGTTCAGTTGGAGTGGATCCGATATTGCAAGGGAAGCGCGAATTTAATCGGCTTGTGTTCGGGCAGCGATATGAATCAGGCAGAAATCATATTCGTAGAGCTGGCCTCGACGAGTCGGGATTTTCAGTTGCACTGCATTTCTCCGAAAACGACGACTAGTCTAATCAGGCAACTTTTCCAGCCGACATAATCTCGTTTTTTGCCGATTTTCCGATTATACATACCGACAAGCAAGTTGCACACATCCCTAGATGATTAACTCATATCAAAGCTATGTTAAAATGATACCCATGGAATTATTGCATGTGAGTTTATCTTGATCAAAATATGTTTTATTTCTGAAGGCTTACGACTTTAATGAAGTCTGAAACAACCTAGTTTTATTTCAGCTGTCTATATGCTACTTTGAACATATTGTAATACGTACATTTGGGTGGGATTCATTCTTACAAGCGTTTCTGGAAACATTGTCGCCTGTTTTTGCCTGATTTCATTGCTTATAGTTTGTTATCTCAGGTATTGTGTTTTGTATTACGAATGTCACAAAAATGTCTTTCCCTACAAAAACACTTTCCAATAATTATATTTTGATCAATCTGTGGTCACGACGGTCAGTTTTCCCCTCTTTATGATCAGGCTTAATCTCCTTTCCAAACGGACTGGTCACATTTCTTAAAATAACGATTAGCAAATGAGCTTATCCTTGCTTATAGTTAACCTTGTTCTAGTCGAGTCAGCTTATTCGTGACGCACGATGGCTGTTCCCGTGTTCCTCTAAACGCCTCCGTCAGCTAGACTCTCTTGATCTCTGATCAGCCGGATGTTATTGTCACACAGCTCTGAATCAGACTGTGGCAGTTCCGTGATCGACAGATCGTTGTCTCACGCCCGATCTCACGGCGGCCGGTCTCTGTCTCACAGAGATGATGACTGACTGACTGGCTGGCAGTCCCCGACAGACCGGCGGCTGGTCTCTGTCTCACATACATGATGGCTGACTGACTGACCGGCAGTGCCCGACAGACCGGCGGCGGCCGGTAAGCCGATTCTCACGTGCCAAACGCGGCACATGACCGCACCCAGCCACCGCCGCCGCCGCCGCGTCAGTCAGGAAAACTACCGCTGTCTACCCCCTCGTCAGTATGTCTGCGTGTCAATCTCTGGTGGTGGAGAGGCCAGCCACCTGCAGCTCGGTCACATCCGGCGGCCGCTGGGGGAGGGTTAGACCGGTGACAGTCACCCACCTAGAAACCCGCTTAGTCACACTCCAGAACAAGTTAACAACTCACTTATCTGATCCAGATAATAAGATCACCTACATCTGCAAAACTGCTTGTGTTCCATGTCAAACGTTGCTTTTCATACGCTGCATATGCACATTTAACATTTTCCAGCTTCTTAGAATTCGTCGGTTTTCTTGCAAGCATTCTATTCTTTGCTGAGTCAATGTATTTTCTCACCAGCTCATTGGATTCCACATCACATTGCAGCCTGTGCACACGGGGAGGTAAATAACGCCTGGTGACGTGTGCTAGGCTCGCGACCTGTCGCTCCTCTACGCTGCCGCCGAGCAGAGCCAGGGGGCACGGGCAGCCTGTCGCTCCTCTATGCTGCTGCCGCCACGCAGAGCCAGGGGGCACGGACAGCCTGTCGCTCCTCTATGCTGCTGCCGCCGCGCAGAGCCAGGGGTCGCCACATAACTCTTACAGTTGAGGCGCCTTAAAACCCAAAATTCATTCATATATACACATACGGACAAGACACTGTCGCTCTCTATGCTGATAGCCGCCGCGCAGAAGCCAGGGGGCACGGACAGCCTGTCGCTCCTCTATAAGCTGCTGCCCCGCGCAGAGCCAGGGGGCACGGACAGCCTGTCGCTCCTCTATGCTGCTGCCGCCGCGCAGAGCCAGGGGGCACGGACAGCCTGTTGCTCCTCTATGCTGCTGCCGCCGCGCAGAGCCAGGGGGCACGGACAGTCTGTCGCTCCTCTATGCTGCTGCCGCGCAGAGCCAATGGGCACGGACAGCTTGTACACTGTACAGTGATACATTGTGCACCCTGCACGGTTTTGCCAGATAAAAACCCACGGCGGGCCATTGTCATCTGTCAGGTATGCTGGGTTGGAGGAAGCTTTTTGCAGATTGACCAACTAGGTCGCAAAACTGCATGCGTTGGAATTTGCAGTTTGGTGAGTGAGGTTAAAGTATCAGTGTGTTAAAAAAAACTTTGTGTTACGTTGACGTCCGCAAGCTGTTTGGTTCCATTCACGACATGAACGCCAAATGTGAGCGGACTCTGAGGCAAATAGGAACGGTTGTATACCTAACATTTTACATGGGTGTTATCAAGATCGCTAAACAATCATACTCGCTGCGTTCCAATGCTCAAGAGGTCAATAAACTCTTGGGTTAGCAATGCTAAGCTTTTATATGCATGCTAAGTTAGCATGTATATCATCGCCGAATATGTCGCATATTGACCTCGACGCTCATAACACATGACAATGCAGGCTGCCATTATTCAACAGAAAACATTTATGAAATGATCCGAATGCTCTAGCTCCTTAATTGACCGTTCAATACATTTGCGTTAGTTTTGTTGCATTTGCGAGTTTATACCATGGCTTATGTAAAACTATTTATCATTCTTTAACCCTCACCCTACGGGGGGCTGACAGTCAGGTAGCCTGTAGGGCTATCTCTTGAAATTAGCAGACGACACCAAAATAACTATGTGATAAATTGAGCACATTTTGCATTTTTACATTCCTACTGAAAGTTATTCCTAGTTAATGTTGATAAGCGATCAACGCTTGCAATGGTTGGTACTTTCAAGTAGTTGGTAACACATTTCGGTTTCCATCGAATTGCGGTTTTCTTTGCCCTTCTATCTTTAACAATCCATACACATTGAATAAAATGGTAACCATTTTAGCAGTTAGCTTATGCAGCCAACGGTGACCTAGTTAGTGGTTGCGACCCTCATTTTTTAAATTGGTTCATTTATCTTCAACACTCGAAGTTTTGTTTTGTTTTGTTTCTGGCTGTATATAACAATATGCTTTAGCCTATCATGGGAAATAACCATCTCTCCCAAAAAATCAGCAAATATCGGACAAACTGGCAATTAAATCGGAAGTTCACTTATGCACCCAATCTATATAGTTTCACCTACCTATATAATTATAGTAACCTACCTATATAGTTTCAGCGATATGTTTCATTGACCAATCAGGAACGTCGTCACGCTTCTTGACAAACTTACTTCATTTATAACCCTATGACTTGTTAACAAATCAACATTAAAACCAGAAATAGTGATGGAGCATACTGCTCGTCACCATGTGTACGTCCTACGTCGTCCTACCTAAGTAGGTACATATATTAACAAATACAAAAGTTGTTATTTCACTTTTAAATTGAGGCACAATCATTTTGATGGCATACATGTGTCACAAAAAATGCAGTTAAATACAATTAAAAATGTACATATTTCCATTTAATCTGATGTAGATAATACAGTTTCTTTCTTCACATGCCGATGGCTATATGATAACTTGCATCGCAACAGGACGCTGTAAGCATGCATTGTTTTTGTCTCGGTCTGTTTGAGCTTGTTACGTTGCTGAACAATAGCAGGTGCTGGCACCACTTTAAACGGGTGATGCACTGGAACGCTGGACAAAGTTAGCGACACCACTGCACGCTGGACAAAGTTAGCGACACCACTGCAAACAGGGACACACTGGAACAATGTTGGAAGTGGCGCTGCTACCGTTAGTAATCAGGTAATTCAGTAGGTGTTGTTGAAGAAGTATAAAAGTTGCTTATTCAATCGCTGATGGAATGCAGCAGGTTATCCTTGTCGGTTTCCTTTCCTTGAGTGAATTGTTTGTTATCCATTTGTGGGTAGTGGCATCATCACGTTATGCCATCAGGCTTGTGCTTGATTCCAGTGGAACTGAAACCGTTTTCGGAATCGATTACGTCATAACTGGAATAGGAATCGGATTAGATTCCATTGACATCTGGGTGGAATCGGAACCAGGTAGAGTCAATCGCTTTTCGAAAATGATGGAATTGGAATCAGAATAAATGGTTATGTCAAGTGCTTCCGTTATATTTTCGTAAAAATCACTCTGACTTCGAATTTATAGTTTCTTGAAGGAAATTTATTTCTGTGAGCATGCATAGATATCGTTAGTTAATTATAAGACATCGTTACATCGTTCTGACATCTGACATCGTTAATTAATTATAAGATGTCATCACATTATCACCTATGCCAACAGACGTGCCTAGTTATATTAATTATTAGATGTCATCACATTTAGGTATGCCAACAAACGTGCCTAGTTTTATAACTGGTAACGCATAAATGGATGAGTTGAGAGCTAACCCGTCTATGATGTTGTTAAACACTGTCATCATTTTCAATCTGAAATCGACAGATAACGTCCAGGATCGACTCCGACCTAAAGTGTTCAATCCGTATATATTGAGGATAAGCCCCAACGACCACCATCGATCTTTTGCGGGAGGAAGCCCATCGCAGAGACTCCCGGCTAGACTCCCGTTTCAAACCGCTCCAGCGCCACTCGCACTGCATGACTCCTCACTGGACACGCCCGCGGCCCGCTGGCGACCGTTTGAACTCGGCAGAGACGCAGGTGGGCTGGACTTGGCGTACCCGACCTCAGCCCAGCGTGGCGTGGTGCCGCTGCTGAGTGGGTGCTGGCTGTCTGTCGGGCGGCGGCGGCGGTGGGTCTACCGGGCGGTAGGTGCTGGCTGTCTGCCGGGCGGTGGGAGCTGGCTGTCTGCCGGGCGGCGGCGGTGGTGGCTGTCTGCCGCGCGGCGGCGGTGGGAGCTGGCTGTCTACCGGGCGGCGGCGGTGGGAGCTGGCTGTCTGCCGGGGCGGCGGCGGTGGTGGCTGTCTGCCGGGCGGCGGCGGTGGTAGAGACGGCGGAGGCTGGACTGTGCCGCCGGCGGTCACCGGCCCGGCCACCTGACCAGACTAGACCGGTCGGCCTCAGTCGGCGGCACAGCGTCCTTGCCCCGTCTCTGCCGGCCTCGCGTCCCTCCGCTGCCGCTGCCGCCGTGACGTCATGCTGCTGCTGGAGACTGCCGCTGCCGCAGACTGCCGCTGCCGCTGCAGTGGTAACTACCTTACGTCATCGCCACCGTTTAGGGCCGGTGTGGCTGGCATCCGGACCGCCGCCTGTACCAACGCGCCAGTACCACCGTCCGTACCACCGCCCGTACCACCGCCCGTACCACCGCCCGTACCACCGTCCATAGTACCACCCGTACCACCGTCCATAGTACCACCCGTACCACCGTCCATAGTACCGCCCGTACCACCGCCCGAAGTACCACCCGTACCACCGTCCGTAGTACCGCCCGTACCACCGCCTGCACCACCGCCCGTACCACCGTCTGTACTATCACCCGTACCACCGCCCGTACCACCACCCGTAACACCGCCCGTACCACCGCCCGTACCACCGCCCGTACCACCGCCCGTACCACCGCCCGTACCACCGTCTGTACTATCACCCGTACCACCACCCGTACCACCGCCCGTACCACCGCCCGTACCACCGTCCGTATCACCGCCCGGACCACCGCATGAACCAACCTCTGTTACTATCCATGAACCACAATTATAGCATCACCTGTACTGCCACGATCCCATCCGTCCCGTACCACCGCGACCCGGTTGACGCTGCAAGAATTCGAGCTCCACGGCGCTCTCCCCAGGGTCATCCTCGTGAAGAACTGACATCGTCTCAACCTCTCAAGTCCATGATTGTCGGCAATTCTGGCTCACGGGAAAACGTGAGAACACGACGAAAATACTCTAACCCGACTCTAACCAGTATTGTGTGGCCGTATTATGTGACTCATATCGGTCTGGCCGCCGTGAGTGACTAAATGTGTGACAGCTTGAGTTACACTGTGGTGACGTTTCCATGACAAAACCCGGATTTCTCCTCCTGGTAACTCTGGTAATTTTGTCACCACAGTCCACACAAGGTAAACCATAATTAACCGTCAGATGTAAACAGGCCCGTTCATATCTGACAGCCAATTTTTATTTCCGTTGTGTGGTGACTAAATTACAGAAATTACTGCCATTAAAAATCCGGATTGCTTAGTGTCATGGAAACATGGCTTGTGTCACAACAAACAACAACATACACATTAATAAAAAACACACATAAACATTTAGTCACAAATCGGTACAAAAGCTGTCTAGCTGGAGCTCGACGTCACGCTGCGCTGTCTAGCTGGAGCTGGAACAACGGCGGTGTCTGGCTGTGGCGTTGACGCACCATATATCGTCTACTGGAGTCGGGACCATCCCTAGTAGCACATAACGTTGTCACAACGTCATGCCAACTTTGACAACGTCTGGGCGCAAAGTGATCTTAGCAGTCGACGCGCCCTAAAGCCCCAATAAACAAACAAACGTTGACAACGTCATGAAAACGTTCATACGACGAAATTAAGTTGTGAAAACGTTGTTATGACGTTGTGAAAGTAATGTGTGCTACTATGGATGTTGGTAACCTCGCGCCATCTGTAGCCGGGCGGACGGTGCTGTATNCGCATGAACCAACCTCTGTACTATCGCATGAACCAACCTCTGTACTATCGCATGAACCACAGTCTATAGCATCACCTGTACTGCCACGATGCCATCCGTCCCATACCACTGCGACCGGTTGACGCTGCAGAATTCGGAGCTCCACGGCGCTCTCCCAGGGTTCATCCGTCGTGAAGAACTGACGCGTCTCAACTCTCAAGTCATGAGTTGTCGGCAGTTCTGAGCTCACGGAAACGTGAGAACCGACGAAAAAAATACTCTAACCCGACTCTAACCAGTATTGTGTGGCCGTATTATGTGACTCATATCGGTCTGGCCGGCCGTGAGTGACTAAATGTTGTGACAGCTTGAGTTACACTGTGGTGACGTTTCCATGACAAAACCCGGATTTCTCCTCCTGGTAACTCTGGTTTTTTAAATTTTGTCACCACAGTCCACACAAAGGTAAATCCATAATTAACCGTCAGATGTGAAACAGGCTCATTAATAAATCTGTTCATATCTGACAGTCCAATTTGTTATTTCCGTTGTGTGGTGACTTAAATTACAGAAATTACTACCATTAAAAATCCGGATTGCTTAGTGTCATGGAAACATGGCCTTGTGTCACAACAAAACAACAACATACAACATTAATAAAAAACACACATAAACATTTAGTCGCAAATCGGCACAAAAGCTGTCTAGCTGGAGCTAGACGTTATGCTGCGCTGTCTAGCTGGAGCTGGAACAACGGCGGTGTCTGGCTGTGGCGTTGACGCGCTATATAGCGTCTACTGGAGTCGGGACCATCCCTAGTAGCACATTACGTTGTCACAACGTCATGCCAACGTTGACAACGTCTGGGCGCAAAGTGATCTTAGCAGTCGACGCGCCCTAAAGCCCCAATAAACAAACAAACGTTGACAACGTCATGAAAACGTTCATACGACGAAATTAAGTTGTGAAAACGTTGTTATGACGTTGTGAAAGTAATGTGTGCTACTATGGATGTTGGTAACCTCGCGCCATCTGTAGCCGGGCGGACGGTGCTGTATGTGTCATGGGCTGCGTGCCGTGCCAGCCAAGCTCGGCCCGTGCCGTGTGTCCCCGCCCCACAGCCCGCCCGTCCCCGCCCGGCCCACCGACCTCTGCTCCAAACTGGGGTGCGTGTGTTTGGACTAGCAGACCCGCTGGGAGGCAGATAGCAGCGGCGGGGTGTCAGCTCTGGGCGTCAGTCAGACAGAGGGTGGCTGTACAGGATACGTGCCGTGGCGGGGCTGGGTGGAGGCACGTGCCACGGGAGCCGGGCAGAGGGAGCCGCGCGCCGGCAGAGGACTGGGTTGAGGGTCGGCTTACGTAGGGAGCGGGGCTGGGCAGGGGTGGCTTAGCACGTGCCCGTCAGAGTGCAGTGGAGAGGGGCTTGTTTCGTGGCGATGCTGGGCTGAGTGGGAGGGACTTCACCTGCTGTAGCGCGGCTGGGCTGAGGTAAGCTTTACGTGCCGTCAAAGGGCCAGGCTGAAGGACGTTTTTTACCACGGGAGGACTCCACTCGACTCTCGCCCACACCACCCCACTCGCTTGCCACAGCCCGCAGCTCCAGTGTCACCGCCCGCCTGGCGCCCGGTGATCCGTCACCCACCATCACCGACGCCAGCGCCGCCGGGCCGGGCCGACACTGACGTGACGTCATCCACCACCTGTTTGTTGGAAGTCTCGATTATACAGGCCGCTCCGGTAGCGGCAACGAACGCTATTAGAGAGTCTGCTACGAGAACAGGACATCAAATGCACCATCGAACATCAGACATTAGACACTTGTACACAGGGTGAGTGGCCTGGGTTGGCATCGCCGCTGTCGGCACCTGTGCGTGGTGCAGCCGGTCGCTTTGTAGGTAAGCAAAGGCGCCGCCACCTAACAAAAGTTCAGAAAAGTTCAGACAGAATTATAAAGGCGATTCCTTACATGCAAAGCCCAGGTATAATGTTAAAATTCGGGAGAAGTTTGGAAGACTCGTTCCACGTCCTACCCCGCTTCCGACGTCCATGCCTAAAGGCACCTGGACCGTATGTAGGCCGACCTTGACCAGTATGACGGCCGATTGGGCCGGTATGTCAGTGAGCGGGCTGGTATGCCGGTGAGCGGCGCCTTCTCTCTGGGACGCCCCCGGCCAGCCGTGGCATGTCCGGTCCTTTGCCGAGCTATGTGGTCTCTAATGACGGGGTGGCCCGCCGATCCGGGATGGCCGACTGGTGACTGGGCGAGCCGCATTGAGTGATCTGCGCCCACGCCCAGTGACTGGTCTGCGTCCAGTGACTGGTCTGCGTCCAGTGACTGGTCTGCGTCCAGTGACTGATCTGCGTTAAGTGACTGGTCTGCGTCCAGTAACTGAGGGACTGATCTTCCCACGGTGGCTGATCTGGCGCTGGATCCAGGCTCAGACTTCAGAGGTGTGCGTCAGGGTCGCTTGCAGTTCGGCCCGCACTGATTCTGAACTGATCCAGTTCGGACCAACTGATCTCACCGTGTAATGCGGTAGGAACCTGGGCAACAAAATCGAGCAGAGACGCTATCACACTTCCCTGGTCTGTAGGTTAATGCATAAGGGTGCGAATATGCACATGGAAGTAGTAAAATATGCAACTGGTGTGTTGGTGACTGGTGTGTCTGGCTGACCAAGAACATACTTTGGCCATCGTGACGAATGTAGTTAGATGAATGACGGTACCTCGACTACCCAGCCTGAGAGTTGGCTTCCTGTCACTCCTCCCCAGCCTGACAGTTGGCCTCCTGTCACTCCTCCCCAGCCTGACAGTTGGCCTCCTGTCACTCCTCCCCAGTGACTCCTGACAGGTTAGGCCTCCTGTCACCTCCTCCCCCAGCCTGACAGTTGGCCTCCTCGTCACTCCATCCCCAGAGACCTGACATGTCTCCGCCACTCCTCCCCAGCCTGACGAGTTGGGTCCTCCTGTCACTCCTCCCAAGGCCTGACAGTTTGGCCTCCTGTCACTCCTCCGCTCAGCCTGACAGTTCGGCCTATCCTGCACTCCCCCCACCCTGACAGTTGGCCTCCTTTGTCACTCCTCCCCAGGGCCTGACAGTTGGCCTACCTGTCACTCCTTCCCAGGCCTGACAGTTGGTCCCCTTTCCTGGCCCACTCCTCTCCACCCTGACAGTTGGCCCTTGTCACTCCTCCCCAGGCCTGGACAGTTGGCCTCCCTGTCGAACTCCTCCCCAGTCCCTGACACGTTGGCCTCCTGGTCACTCCTCCCCAAGGGCCTGACAGTTGGGGCCTCCTGTCCACTCCTCCCCAGTGACTGACAAATTTGGCCTCCTGATCACTCCTCCCCAGGTCTCCCACACCCATTGACAGTTTGGCCTCCTGTCACTCCTCCCCAGCGCGCCTGACAGTTGACCTCCTGTCCACTCCTCCCCAGTCTGACAGTTGGTCCTCCTGTCATCTCACTGCCCCAGCCTGTCCTGACAGTTGGCCTCCTGTCACTCCTCCCAAGCCTGACAGTTGGCCTCCCTGTCACTCCTCCCCAGACCTGGACAGTTGGGACTCCTGTTCACTCCTCCCAGCCCTTGACAAGTCGGCTCCTCCTGCCACTCCTCCCAAGCCTGACAGTGGCCTCCTGTCACTCCTCCCCCAGCCCTGACAGTTGGCCTTCCTGTCACTCCTACCCCAGCTCTGGACAGTTGGGCCTCCTGTCCACTTCCTCCCCAAAGCTGACAGTTATGCCTCCTGTCATTCCTCCCCCACCCTGACAGTGCCTTCCTGTTCACTCCTCCCCAGCCCTGACAGTTTGGCTCCTGTCACTCCTCCCCAGGCGCCCTGACAGTTGGCCTACTTCACTCCTCCCCCCAGGCCTGAACAGTTGGGCCTCCTGTCACTCTCCCAGGCCCTGAAGTTGACCTCCTGTCACTCCTCCCCCAGTCTGACCCAGTTGGCCTTACTGTCACTCCTCCCCAAGCCTGGGACAGTTGGCCGTCCTGTCACTCCTCCCCAAGCCTGACAGTGGCCTCCCTGTCACTCCTCCCCAGCGACGCTGCCTGACAGTGGGCCTCCTGGTCATCCTTCCCCAGCCTGACAGTTGCCTCCTGTCCACTCCTCCCCAGGCCTGAACAGTTGGCCTCCTGGCCCACTCCTTCCCAAAGCCTGACAGTTGGTCCCCTGTCACTCCTCCCCAGCCTGACAGTTGGCCTCCTGTCACTCCTCCCCAGCCTGGCAGCTGGCCTCCTGCCACTCCTCGCCAGCCTGACAGTTGGCCTCCTGTCACTCCTCCCCAAGCCTGACAGTTGGCCTCCTGTCACTCCTCCCCAGCCTGACAGTTGTCCTCCTGTCACTTCTCCCCAAGTCACTCCTCGCCAGCCTGACAGTTGGCCTCCTGTCACTCCTCCCCAGCCTGACAGTGGCCTCCTGTCACTCCTCGCCAGCCACACACTGGACCCTGCGCCCTGTCGTTAGCGCCCCGCTCTGCCCCGGTCGACGGGTCTTTTTGGCATGTCTGACGCCTCTCACCCATCTTCTCCTGTGACCCGGTCTCCTCCTGCCACCAGCCGGGCCGACCGGTCACGTGACCCAGGCCCTGTACATACAGTGGGCTGACGCGCGTCACCGCGGCGCCGAGATTGGATCGAGAGCGCCACTATCGCCGCGGCCCTGGCGGCGTTATCAGTGCGCAGCGATCGAACGCTATCCGTATCAGCAGCCAGCAGGTCATGTCGGCAGTCATGGCGTCCCTGCCGGCCACATCGTGAACACAAACTTACGGCGGCATTGCTGAAACATTTAAGTTCATGCTATTGAGAATCGCACACTGAAAAATTAAGATGTGCATCCATCAAAGGCTTTCGACGGACTCAGTTATGAGTTTGTTGTTGTATATAAATGTCAAATGTGTGTTGATTTGTATAGCACCAAATCAACAGTTTTTGCAGTATACTGCGAAAACTGTTGAATTGGTGCTATACAAATCAACTAAGGCCTACCACACTATAAAAGGCCTACCACACTATAGTGTGGTAGGCTTTTGTTGATTTTTTCCCTCTGCCTACGCAACCCAACCCGACGCTTATCGGGTGGCCGGTACCGAGGCTAATGCAACAATTCCTATCACAAACATCACTGTGCTAGATTAGGGTCATGACATGTGTGCGCCGTGCGGTGACTTGCAGGAGTTTCGAGCTATCGCTCGGGACTCATTTTAGTGGCATGCGTCGATACTGTGTGGTGTGTACCTGCTAGAGGTGCCACTTTTCTACCCACCTACCCACCAGATGCGGGTAGTTACCACCCACGTGGGTAGTTGCGGGTAGTAGAAGCAATCATTTGGATGAAGTGGGTTGTTAGCACTTAGCGGATAGCATAATTTTTATCAATGGAAAAATCGAACAAATATGAATTTTTATGAGAATCGGGATGCTTGAACAAATAAAGGCAACTCAGTTAGTGAGCAGAGGTCAACACAAAACAATTCAGCAGTGAAAAATGAGCTTCTCAATGGCAGACATAATGATGGCAATATTTATTTGTGGGTACCTACTTGCGGGTAGCTGGTACCTACTTGTGGGTACCTACTTGCGGGTAGCTGGCAGCCTGTAGGGTCATGTGGGTAGTGGTGGGTAGTTGAAGGGGGTTTGCGGGTCGGGTCGGATAGCTATAACCCTGAGAAGTGACACCTTTAGTACCTACTGTATAGACGGGCTTTGTTGTTTGGCCTGTATGTTCTGCAATCTGCACTGACGCTGCTTTGTGCCCGTCTGCTTGGTCTCCATGCGATTTGGTCACGGTACGTACGTATTACGACTGGACTTTACATATCCTGTAACGGTTTAAGACGGCAGACTGTCGCCAGATTGGCTGTTTCCATCAGCCAGATGTCGTTGTTGGGACCATCTTGTTCATATTTTTTGCTGGCCTGGAGTTATCAGATGATGTATGGGGGCCGGCCTGAATTCAGATTTGATGTACCGGGCGTGGCCCCGGGACGGTCAGGGATGAGCGGTTCCAACTCTCCTCCTCCCCTCCCCCGCCTTCCTCATCGTGTCTCACATGATGCGGAGACTCCTGAGAGTGCCCGACCCCGTCCCGATGCAGCTGTATCCAGCCAGTCCGGCTCGGCCTGTGCTGTTTCCAGCCAGTCCTGCTCGGCCTGTGCTGACTGCAGTGAGTAGTGAGTAAGCCAAGTTGGGGGACTGCATCTTCCTCAACTGAATTTGAAACTACACCCCAGGTCTTGAAGAACTTCTTTGAAACGTTTGGAGCCCAGGGCTGTTCACCGTAGCAATATATACCATATGGCTGAAATCAGGTTAATCTGATTATACCTGTTCGTTTAGTCGCTATTAACACTCGGCAAACATTACCTACTGTTGAATTGATTAATCGTGATGTGTAAGTGTCGTGACTGTGGTGATGTATTGACAAATTCAAGTCGAGATGCAGCCAGATACATTCATTTAAGTCGACAGAATGACTAGTTGGACATGCCACCATGGTCGCGAAATTCCGGCGTTTGGTAACGGGTCGGTTGACAGTGCACTAGTGATAATGGTGATGTGAGTGACGAGCTGAGATTGGACGTCACCATTGGCGGTCGGTCTGAGCTTCAATCTTCCTGGTAGTAGTTCCAATGGCAAACAAGTAACTGAACGCCCATCTCATTGAACTGTCGCCGTCTGACAAACCATCCGAAATATTACCAACCACTCCACCTGCTCCCTGTGGTAATTACCTGCCGTACCATCGAGACGTTGGTAACGACCGTATATACCGCGGACCCGCCGCTGTGGTTTACATCACAGCCGGTGATGGTTCACCGCCGTCACTGGCTCGGTGCGGGGGATGTTTTTAGAGCGCGCGATGAGCTATCACGTCGGGCTGTGTTCCGGGCCGTGACGTGATACGACACAGTGACGTGATGCGACACAGTGACGTGATACGACACGGTGACGTGATACGACACAGTGACGTGATACGACACAGTGACGTGATACGACACGTGATACGACACGTGCGTGATACGACAACGTGACGTGATACGACCACGGTACGTGTACGACACAGTGCGTGATACGAACACGGTGAGTGATACGACACAGTGACGCTGATTGCGACACAGGAACGATGGAATCACACGGTGACGTGATACGACACGGTGACGTGAACTACGACACAGTGACGTGTGCGAAACAGTGACGTGATACGACCAGTGCGTGATGCGCACAGTGACGTGATACGACACAGTGACGTGATAACGACAATCAGTGGAACGTGATACGACACAATCCCACACGCGGCCTGTTCGCAACGGTCGGGACTCCTCAACAGACACAGATAAACCGCGGTATCGCACTGCCGCCGTCACGTGCCGACCTGTCACTGACGTCACAGGCGGCAGTACCGACCTGTCACTGACGTCACAGGCGGCAGAACCGACCTGTCACTGACGTCACAGGCGACAGTACCGACCTGTCACTGACGTCACAGGCGGCAGTACCGACTGTCACTGACGCCACAAAGTCAGTGGACTTTTGTCTGTCAGGCAGTGTCAGACCGTCAGGTGGCGTGCTAGGCTGTCGTTGACGTCAGTCGTCAGCCAGTCAGCCTCACGTATGCCATCTTTGGTCAGACTGTCAGACGTCAGGGACAGTCGTGGACGTCGTGTCTGTCATCCCGGTCAGCTTAGTTCGTCAGCTGGTATGGAGGTACCCTAGTGTCCAGCTGGGATTGCTGTGGGTGTCTGAAGTCACACGCTCCACTCTCGTCACTAGAGCTACGCCACCGCACGGATTCACTGACTCAGCATGTGACGTGACATATATGGACTCTGTTTATGATGTGTCACTCTGTATGGACTCTTCTGTACCATACTGACGCGGATATGTTATGACGTCATGACCTGCGGTGTACATCGCAGAGTTCATCATAACCAGTACCAGTGTACTATTGGTTCCAAAAATAAGCGTTCCGCTTGGATGAAGGACACAGGAGTTAAAGGGAATATACCGCCTTGGGAAAAGTATATGAAATGATTGAGATTAGTGCCCAGATGAGTGGCACTCATCTCCATCATTCCACATAATTTTCCCAAGACGGGATATTCCCTTTAACTGCTGTGCCGGCAAACCCAGCGGGACGCTTATTTTGGAACCGATAGTACGTGCAATGCAGCCGTACAAACGTTCAGCTAACGTACCCGAGGCACCGGACCCACCAGACCCGGTGGAGCGGCCGCTATGACCTATAATAGACATATGGCCCATTACGGGGCATTATGCGAAGCCGCTCTGCTAAAAACCATTAATCCATCAAGTGCGCCAGTTCTGTTCGGGTGTTACAAAGCCAGGTTATTTATTACGTCATGCAAATGCTGGGGTGTTTGGTGCGACATATTTGGTGGAAGAGGCCTCAGTGAAAGCGGGGAATTTATGACTGTCCACGGTTAGGTGCTCATCAAGTCGGAAACTTTCGATCTCGAAACATTCAATCACCATAAATAGTTTGTCAGTTAGCCCGCCGGTCCTGCGATCCCTGGTCCCTACCGTCTGCCATTGAAGCCTCTGTTGTTGGTTGTTCTAGCGTTCTATCGTTATAACATGCTGTCGTGTCACCTTCATGCACCGACTGGGCGGTGGCGGCACGACGGGGTTGTGGCGGGGGCGGGGGCGGCTCACGATGGACACTGATTTCCTGGCTGGTTTCGGTCCCCGCCCACCGCCCCGCCCCGCCTACCCGAACCTCCTCCCCCTTCCCCTCCTCCACGCCGCCCCACCGCCCCAGCCGCCCCGCCGCCCCACCGCCCCACCGCCCCGCCGCTCCACCGCTCCACTCCCTGTACACCACTGGACCGGAATGGGCGGGCCCATTCCGTTCTGGTCCGGCACTCACCCTTCCACCTCCTACCGGAAGTATGCCGGAAGTAATGATACCGATCTGCTTTGACGTCCTTTCTTCCAAAACGACATTGTTTCCACTATCCATTCAGTCTCATTCACCTAATGCCATCCTATAATGTGTCAGAAGCGGTGCCGGTGTGAACAAATCCTAACGGAATATCAGCTTACACAGTACACACTCTCCCAGTTACGTACAATTAGGTTCCGTTCCTGCTTCAAGCGCTTCACGTTCACACCCCAGTACACCTGGGAGGGACTCGCTGAGTCCTGACCCTGTTCCGGCGCGGCGGAGTCCGCCTGAGGCGGTGTGCGTCCGCCCGGCGGCCCGGCGACGGCCCACAACCCGCCCATGGGAACTGGAGTGGCGACAGTTCCGCCATTACCTGGACTCGTTCCGTCACATGCCGCACTAGACGCGGTTTCGATGCGACACACGCGCGCAGTAAGTGGCCAGTTGTGGGTTAGTGTGTCTGTTGGGGCCGCTAGACGGTGGATCGGTGTCGAGTCGGTGTCGAGTCGTGACGAGGCCCGCGGCAGCGTGTCGGCACGCGGCGCAGGACTGGTGACAGTTCGTCGGCAGCGGCACAAGACTGGTGATAGTGCGTCGGCAGCGGCGCGCGACGACGCGGAAAGACACAGGGGTACTTCACTGAAGTGAGGTGTGGGGCTGAGACACCGAGTTGGAGAAGAGGCTGGAGGACTTTTCTACCCTGAGCGCGATCTTCCTGAAGATAACTGAAACCTTTTAGTCTTCTGTCGTCTGCTACCAGAGAGATTCACGTTCGTGAATTCCCGCAGCGACAAGCAAAACAGCGAAGTGGATTTGTTTTGTGCGACGGAATCTACAAGGGCACTTAGACCATTTGGGCGCAACACGAGCGGAACATTTCAGAGTGGCACGAGCGGCGCCGGAGGCATGCCGGCTTCGTAAGAGGCATGTCGCGCTCTTCCCACCGGCTCTGAGAGAGAAATCCGCCCAGCCGGGGAAAAGTGATTAAATGAAACGCGATGCGGCCGCCAGCTTTCTCGGAGGCAGTCACAGCTGTTGGTGCAGTGTGGTGCGCGGTGGCGTAGCGGCCGGAGCCGGCGAGCGAGCTCCTGTGGTGGTGTTGGTGGTGACTGGACGGTGGTGCGGTGGTGTTGGTGGTGTAGACTGGACGGTGGTGATAGTGGGGGACGGTCGCCGCAGTTGGTGTGATACACTGCGCTGGGGGTGGTTTTAGGTCGAGCCGTGCTGGTTGAAGCTGGTGTGGATTGCTCGCCGCTCGCCTTTAATACTGAGACGGTTGTCAATTGTTAGTGATAAAGGAAAGCCGCTGTCACCAGTTTAGGCTCCCGTTTCATGGCACCTGTCGGGCTATTTGGACCTGACATAGACGTTCGAAGACCGAGCTGAAGGTGAATCCTTTGAACAGCGACATCAATTCGCCATTCCTCTATAGATGATGCCAGTCACAGAATAGAAATCGGCGAAAATCGTTTTTTCTCTAAACGCATGTAACCAAAATACGTTTAACATCAGCGTATGAATTGGACAGACTTTTTAACAAGCAGCTTAAAAGCATCAGACCAACTGGAAATCAAGCATCCCGGACCCGCAGAATCACCTGAGACGAACTCGACAATCGAATCAAGACACCGAAACAAGACCTTCATACACGGCAACAAGCACTCTCATCCTCAGAACCTACCCGACGGTCACCAGATTCCCCTGAATCGCCTCTTGCTGGTCTGCCGGTGTCTGTTTGTCCGGGGCCTGGCGGCCGGCGGGCCCGCCGGCGCCCTCTGCGCCGGGCTGCTACCGTCGCCGGCGCCGCTCCGCTCAGCTGGTCCACCGCACTGTCCCGCGAGTCGCCATCACCGTCCACAAGCAGAACGAACACGACGAAGACGACGAGGACGACGGCCGGTACGAGAGGGACAAGACGGACGGCAACCCTGACCGTGATCCAGACGAGTGGGACGGGCGCGACCTGGCGTCGTGTCGGCCTCCACAGAACGGCGTCGACGCAGCTTCGTGGGGAGCGTCGAAAGCGATGCTGACCTCTGGCGATGTCAGTGTGATAATCGGAGGGGCGGTCGGACTGGCGCCGGTCCAGAAGGGAGCTGGGAAAGCTGTAGGAAAGGCGTGGATCTCGGCAGGAAAGGAGAAGGCGTGGATCTCGGCCGCAGAGGAGAAGGCGTGGATCTCGGCTGGAGAGGAGAAGGCGTGGACGGCGGGGAGGGAAAGACCGTGGACTGTAGACGGAGAAGGACCGTGGACTGTAGACAGAGAAGGACCGTGGACTGTAGACGGAGGACCATGGACTGTAGACCGGAAAGGAGTGTTGACCGATGGTGACGGTGGAGCCGACGTCCCGATACCAGACTGTCTCTGCAGTGCCGAGTGCAGATCGGTCTGGGCCTTAAACCTGGACCATCCCGCCTGCGGCAGTCGAGACGAGGACTCGGCCGACAGCGGAGCCCACCTGTCCGCCGGTCCCGACAGCTCCTCCAGCACAGGAGGTGACCAGTCCTGCGACACAGGACACCAAGGAGCATCAGACCAGCGCTCGGAGAACACCAGTGGTTCTGCCAGTGACCCGGCCCGGGCCCGGCGCCAGCTGCCAGCGGCGGCGCTGACCGCGCGGCAGCTGTGGCGCAGTGGTGGCGCTGGTGGCGCGGCGCTACAGGTGTCTCCGGCCACATGTGACCTGCTGGCGCGCATCGCCACCGTGTGGCAGGCCGACTTGGAGGAGAGGCTGCACCTGGATCGGCACACCGTGGACAGTGGACAGTCGGCGAGCGAACAGAGCTCGCCGGAGCCGAGTTCAGACGGTGAGATGTACCACAGGCCGGCTATAGGTCGTGACATGTCACACAGCTCACAGTCTATCTACAGGAAGACGTGCTACAGATCGCTGATTGACATATAGGCCGCGTCACACACAGCCTATACTCTCTATCGACAGTCAGTTCAGCTTTAACTCGGGGGTAAACCCCAATTAACTCGATTATAAGCCAGAGATCAGTCACATAAAGCGAACTCATAACGCAAAAAAGTACTTCACAGCTTGGGTGTTTATATGTATTAGCATCTAACACACCATTCTTGCGAAGGTGACAGCTGTGGGACACTGCCACCTTCCCAAAAATTCTCAAATGTACGCCGCTTGTGGTGCTAAATATGAAGTAATTGCTGCCGAACAAGATAGTGACATTTGTTTCTCACAAACAGTGCTCAATTTAAAAAAGTTATGTTTTAATATTTGGGCTGATGACGTCATATGAAGGAATTTCGGGAATAGAGCAAAACCTTGCACGCTGCCATATGTACGGCTAGATGTCATGGCCAAATGTAAAACAAGTCGAACTATCATCAACATTTAGTAAAGAGTGCGACGTCATCGGCTCAGGGTCCCGTTCAAATACACTGGAACTTGGCGATGTTACAGATTTCAAAAACCAAACTCAAATTTCTTTGTGATTCGACCTCGGTGGTTGTTTTAACTTATACTATACATAATTTCATGCCAAGCACGGAAAATGGCTATCTCAACTAAAATATAATGTTAAGGTGGGAGTGTCTCTTCAAGTCTTAACTCCCCAGTACATACTGCTCACATCCCACAATCCGAAGCACAGATGAAACGGAATTTCAACGCGTGGGCGTGATGACTTTGTTCCCCGCATATTGCCAGTTATTGTGTGTAGGCTTGATCCACAAAACAATTCCCCGTACCTTCGAAGTTTGAGTCCACATAGCTTGAATCAGGTATATCATTGCATTTGCAAACCACACGAGTCTCTGAACCCTGAGTCTGGCACGAACTACTTTCGCTGAACTTTTCCAGCGTGTTGGGCCAATTTGGGCGAGCGCTGCATGAGACCGAGATTTCTCGCGATCGCGGTTTTGTGAATAGCGTGGGCGTGACAAGAGCATGCAATTTAACCCACAGCCGCTCGGTTCATTGAATAAATGAGTATTTGTGTCTGGCGCTGCCGGGGAGTTTCAGCGTCATTGCTTGCGTCTCTTGGTCATGTGTTCTCCCAGTTCAAAATTGTTTCCCTCCTTGCAGCCTCCCAGTTCTCCCAGTCCTCCAGCACTCCTCTCCTCTCCATTCTCCAGCTGTGTCCCCGTGTGGTACCTATCCGCCCTACTTGTCCTCGCAGCTGGTTATTGTCTCTCTGATTTGTCACCACTCTCCCTGTTTAGGATTGCGTCCACCCTCCCAGCTCCCCAGCCTCCCGGTTCTCCCTGTCCTCTCCATTATCCGTGTGTGGTGTCCATTCTCCCAGTCTAGTCCCAGTTTACAAGGGTCATTGTCTCTCTGCGTCTCGGCCGCCGGACAGCCGGACAGCCGGACAGCCGGACAGCCGGACAGCCGGACACCCGGACACCCGAACAGCCGGACAGCCGGACAGCCGGACCAGCGGACAGCAGTCGGCCGGTGCTCTCTCTCCGAGTGACCGTAGCAGCTATGTGTGGCTGGCCGGCCGGTGCTCTCGGCTGCTGCCGCCGGCCTGCCGACCGGTCCCGGCCGGCCGACGCCGCGCCGCTCCAAACAGGTTTTACTACACATTCCTTGGCGTGCCGCGCACCCGGCCGCGGTCCTCAACCCTGCAGCCGGCGCCGCGCCGAGTTGAACGGCTCTGACGGCCGCTACCGCGCCGCTGCCGGACGGCCGCAGCCAGTGGCCGGTCCTCTCGTGAGACGGTGCAGTCGCTGCTCCGTCCCAGAGACTGCGAACGCTCGGCTCGCCTGGCGTCTGTGCTGCACCACTGAGGCTGGTCGCTGGCTGGTATCTCGAATTCAGAGGACCACAGTGTCTCTAGAGCACATCAGCTGGTCGTTGCTGGCTGTTTTCAGTGGCGCTAGCGACGCTCGGTAACGGCGGCGGCGGCAGCGGCGGTGGCGGCGGCGGCGATGGTTCGTGGCCGCCCGCGAGATAATTGCGCTGCTTCCAAGCGCGCGTGCGTGTTTGACAGAGTTGAGTGGCCGTTCACGCCCCATTTGACCCGGGAGGAGTCTCGGATGGGTGCCCTGAGAGAGCGACCAGCGACTCTCACGCCAACGCCGCCGTTTTCGGGCGGCTCGCACGACATCGTCATGACTGTGTGCGTCCTAATGGGCGTCATCCACCGCGCTGCGTCGCGTCGCTAGGCCTTGCGTGCGTGCGGCGTGGTAGACCAGGCAGGGTCGCAAGAACAGACCATGGGCTGAGACGCAAGAACGAGGTTCACTCACCCAGCAGCCTGTCCCTAAAGCCCTGTTACTGGAGAGTGGCTCGTGCCATGTCCATGTGGGCGTATCGCACATGTTGGCACGTCGACCATATGAGGAAATTCGGCTCGCGTTGAAACGTTCGCATTGAACTCGGTACCTGGAACGCCTCTTATCCGCCAGACGTGGCAGTTTGAAAGTGGGGCGCTGTGGGTGCCAGGCGTATTGTTGCAGTGGGACCTGAACTGGGATTGCTTGCAGTGCACTATGATGCATTGTTGGACAAAGTCGCCGACCTCAGTCCGTTTAGTACAAGCGTGGGCTATGCACGAAGCGCCGGTGTGGTCTGCTACCCGTGGTTATCGCGTCGCCGCCCCCGCCGCCGCCCCCGCCCCCGCCCCCGCCGCCGCCCCTGCAGTCGCCGCCGCCCGATAAAACACCTGTTCACAGCCGGTGCAGCAGCCCGCCGTAGCTTTGTGTCTGTGTGTCTGTGTCTCCGTGTGTGAGTGTGCAGCAGAGCGGTGGGCTTCTACATAAATAACGCGGTACTGTGACAACGTCGACACCAGGTCGGCTGAGATGCTGTCACTGAACTGTAGCCGGATCATTTGAGAGCTCCCGGCAAGGGGATCAGACCAGGCACGATAAAACGAATAAGAGAGAGTGAGAGAGGAAGTTTGTGTATATATATATATATTGATATATATAATATATATATATATATAATATTATATATATTGATATATATATATATATCATTGATATATACTCATATATTATATATATATATATATATATAAATATATATATATATATATATATATATCGCTTGCCGGACCTCCCCACGGTCCTCAATCCTGGAGCCTTCGGTATGTGACATATGACGCGAAATAAAGACAGCTTCAACCCACGAAGATGGCTTAAGATCCCAACCTGCATATAGTCTACGACAAAAAACAAATGAGCAATGCCTACAAACTTGATGCGTAAATCCTGAACCGCATTGTACAAACAGACGGTTTCGCAAGTATGCGTCATAATCCTATGTTGTATGTCTTTTTAAATAGTTAGACTTGCCTCGTCAATGTATTCGTTTAAAATGATCAGTTCTCACTTTTTGATTCCTTTATACCCCTCGAAGGAAGAGATTGACATGCTTTAAAGTACGGACCAGCCCACCACGTTCACAGCAGTGAATCAGAAGCTACGGACCCCACACCATCGTAGTTTAATAGACTCTGAGGACGACAAACAATGACTTGGTGTTCTGTGGCCTCAGTTAATCCAGGAGCCATGGGCGGAAATTGGAGCCCTACAGTGCCAAGCAGTAAAACCTAAACAGAGGCAGGATTTAAAGGCCTCATTCATTCGCTGCGTCCGCTTCAGTAGCCGTGAACTCGATCCAGTGATGGTAGACGTGTGTATATAATCCTCAATCCGTTCACTCTGTCAGACCTCACCATTTCGACCACCATTAAATGTGTTGTATGTGGCTTTGTGTTTGGCGAATTGTTCATGTAACCTCGTAAACGATCGAAGATGCCCCGCTCTGGTGTGATATTGCTTATTGTCAGCAGTTTCACGCGAGAGTTACGTTCTGGCCGTGATCGCGGGAATCGGGATTCGAGCTTCCCGACGAACGACAAGGGGAGAGTGTGATGACCAGTCGACGCCTCACTGCAGAATATGCGCGAATAGTGCGGTGTGAGATGTGATGTATGATGCGTCGCACTCGCGCGGCTGTCTCATCAGCCTGCGAGCCGTTCTGTATCCGAGTTACATCCATTGGCGAGCCATGGTTGAGCCGGCATCCGTGAATAGAGGAAATTTGAATACCAACCACTAACGGGCATTGTTGAGAAGCCTCGACTATTAACGTCGACCGGGGATACAGTGAGATAATGGCATTCTCACTCTGTAGATGTGACTCGTTTCTCATTCACACTGCACATACCTTCTTTAACAATCGTGCTTCGCAGCTTGCATTCCTATGTAATTTTTCCTGTTTTCTCCAAACTTCATAGATGGTGGTGAGAAACGTCTGCACGGAGAAGGTAACACGATATCCGTTATCATATTTCCGGTTTGGTGTCCTCGCTGTGGAGCCTTCACATTTGCAAGGGATTATTTGCTGTATGTCTATCTTATCAGTAGATTGATGACGTCACGTTTGCCCGATCAGCCGAGTACCGGGTGATTGCTGATCGTTTGCCCGATCAGCTGAGTACCGGGTGATTGCACTAATCCTCCTCCTGCTGCTCGTGTTCTCAGTGCCGGACCGGCTGTCCCACTTCACCGTGCTGTGGTCCGGATATATCCGGATATATCCCATCCGAGGGCGGCATGTAAACGGCTGAATGGCGTGCGAATGATGGCTGGGATAACCGCTGTTTCCTGCAGCTCGCTGTCACGTCAGGATTGACTTGTAATCCGATGTCGAGTGGCGACCGGTGCGCGTTGTGTTTGTTTTGCCGCGAGGCGGTGTCAGGCATATCATCCAAATTCACCGTCCAGCTCCAGACGAGTGACAAGTCGGCTGATGATCATGACATCAGGCAACCATGCCATGACACAGTCGTCACAAACACATTTGCAAAGGAACTGTGCAACTGTGCAATTGCAACTGTGCATCTGCTTCAGACAGGCTGGTTTTGACCGGCATATGTGTTTGATTTCAGGCTCTCTGACCGGAGATCTACGCACCTACCTCCGGAGCCGGTTCAAAAAGGGCTCCGTGGACCATGAGCTGCAGAATACCATCCGGGACCACCTGTACCAGCGCACTGTACCAGTTACCACACGGCCGCCACGGCAGGACGAGGTAAGTTACCAGCTCCACCCAGTGGCGTACCCAAGATTCGCTTCAGGGGGGGGGGGGAATTTTCGGTCGGGGGGCACAAGGTAACCCCACTAAAAAAAAATCTTCGGTTTTGGCCCATTATATTTTTTAGAGGGGCATATTTTTAACTTTTTTTTCGAATGCAAACTCACAAAAACATTATTTTTCAGGGGACCCCAGGTACATCCCCCCCAAAAAAATCGCCGTATTTGGCCAGGCCGGCGAAATACGGCGAAATTGTGTGAGAACACAGTGTGCACAGGCCCTATTTCGTGCACTGAGGCACTAGCAGGGGGCACAGGGTGCACGTGCTACCCAATGGACCGACTTTTTCACTGAAAAATGATCGGCGATGTCCCTTTTCACGACTTTTTGGGGCCCCTGCAAAATATAGTGCCTAGATCCGGGGATATTTTTATTTTCGCGACATTTTTTTTTTGGGGGGGACCTTTGCTGAGGACCTTTGGGGACCCTTGGGATGCCGTGCCCCCTTGTCGAAGGTCTGGCTGCGTTTCTGGCCGCACCAGCCAAATGTGTGAGGTCCAGTTGATGCTCTAAAGGCCTTGGTTGCTCTGCATCCATGAAACCCCAGTGCCGCCTGAGGGGGCACTCTGACCTATAGAGCCTCATAAAAAACTGAAGTGCTCTGAATTCATTGAAGACCATGCTTTGCGTGGTCTTTAGATTGGAAATAGGGCCCTTCGGGCCCTAATTCCAAAGGGGGCACATGGGTCAAGGGGCCACGCACATCAGGGTGCAATTGCCCTTTGCCCCTCCTTAAGGTACGCCTGTGACTCTTACCACCTGAGGGGGCCCTCTTGCCACATGAGAAGACACTCTGGCCGCCTGAGGTGGCACTTTGGCCGTCTTAGGGGGTACTCTGACCTCAAAAACCTCTGAAGAACCGCCACCTAGGAAAGAGTCATTTCTGCTCCACTGGAGGCGACCGATAATAAGGGCCGACTTTTGAGCTGGTTTAATTACGAGCGAGCGCGAAGCGCGGAGCGAGTCCTCATTGAATACCGGATTTTTCTCACATGTAAGCGGCCGACCCAACCCGGCCGGGCCCGGCCGGGCCCGGCCCGGCCAGACCGCGACGCTGGTCAGAAGCTTATATCTTTTGAACCCCGCATCCGATTGACAAACAGTCTTCGACCATCTGATCGCCCCATGCAATGACATTATGATTGGTGAGCATGTTTTTTTCTCACGTAAGGGTCAGCATGGCGCGTGACACGTGCCGCGTCAGGGGTGTCGCAGAAGAATTATTATCCTGCTGTAGCTGAGAACGGCTTTTTGCCTATAAATAAATTTGGTGTGTGGCTGGAGACACACCACTGCAATGTTGCCACAGGTCAAACCTGAAGTCACACTGCCACGTGCGCACGTGCACCCTGTTGTCCACGAAATTACCTACAAAGCATGTTGCAATACCGGACCTATATGCCGGCAACCAAAAGTCGACAGCACGGGTCAAACACTATGCGTAGAGAAACGATCGCCCGGCGTTAATGCACTATGGGTCCCGATCAGGGGCGTGGTACGTGCCAAAGTTATTGGCTATACAAGCGCAAATTCATAAGTTTTATGAACGCTTTACAATTTATCGGTGGCTCAACCCTATGGGACATGAAGCGATGAAACAAACAGCAAATCTGTAGACCAAATGTACCGTCTCTAAATGTATTTCAAACATTGAGGTTTAATGCAGTATTTCGCTGTTAAAATCTGTCTGTACATATTTTTTATTGACGATTCTATAAATTTCTTCATTATCACCGCCGTAGCATCAAAAAACCAAATGGGTGTAAACGATAAAAAACAGATGCAGCTGTAAAAAGCGCAATCAAATCCATCTAATACCACCCCAAAATTATTTTGTCTACAAACATGTAGCTTATAAATTGCAAATGTAAAATAACGCTACCAAAACCTATTTAGGTTCAAAGTATCGATTTAGCTTTTGGATCTATTTGCGATGGCAAAAACAACACATAGCGAAAATAATTAAAAAGCATGCTTTGCACAAGACGAACCTCCGTTGGGCGGGTGATAAATTGAGCGGAATTTACTTGGACTGCGCTAGTCCTTCGCCGTTAAAGGCGTCTTAAACTGGTACGATAAACGATGTTAACGTTTAATACTTGAACTATGTGAGACATTTTACGACAGTATGATGAGTCAATATTACAAATCATGAGATACAGAACACAACATCTTACATAAAATGCATCGAATAGTACCGGAGCTTGGGAATTTTTCAAACAGGTAGGCATTGCAAATGCGTTATTTTCTAATGCACTTCTATCAACCTTTTGACATAAGTGTACCATATCGCAAAATTAACGAGGAAACTTTCGAACGACATGCTTTGGTGTGACGGTTGGAACTATCATCCTAATTGAGACCATTTATTACACAGCGTTCCTTTGTGGAATTCTGTCAATGTCAGTCAACCCTTCATATATAAACTTCATCGACTGACGACCGCCCTGACCAAACCCGTAAAACGCGCCGATTGTGGCTTCACCAGTCGTGTCCGAGCCGCGATAACATCGGGGCGTGTGAGCATTTGTAACCGATAGTTTTGACTGCGCCTAAACGGGTGAGACCAGTCGATAGCGAGAGCTGGGAATGCTGGCGCGGGCTATCGGTGGGCGTGAAAGACACACTAAACACGCTGATCTATAGCCGATGTGTCACGCGGAGCGGGTGGCGAGGAGAGGGCCCGCCGCCCCCCCCCCCCTGGAGCTCGCCGGGCCCCACGGAGCTCACCGGCCCCCCGGAGCTCGCTGGGCCCTCGAAGCCCGCCGGGTCCCGGAGCTCGCCGGGTCCCCTGGAGCTCACCGCCCTCCCGGAGCTCACCGACCCCCCGGAAGCTCACCGACGCCCCGAACTCACTTGCCTCCCCCCCCCGGAGCTCGCGGGCCTCTGGAGCTCGCCGCCCTACCCCCGGGAGCTCACGGACCCCCGAGCTGCCGGCCAGCTCCGAGGAGCTTCGCGCTGAGGGGCTGTTGGCTGTGCAGCTGCAGTTTTGCAGGACGATATGCGTCTCGTCATAGCTTGGGCCACACTCACAGCAGCGTCCGTATGTTACACAGTCGTATGTTACATGTATACCTACGCATGACGCTATGCAGGTATTGCTAATCACTTAATTCCTTTTTGTCTTGTTAAACGTTAACTCTCTGAATTGTTCTTTGAATAAGGAGGAAAATATAGCCTTTGCTCATGTTATGATGTACAAAATATGATGAAGAATGTATTAAATCCAACACATAACAATATTTCGCCTTGTGGCTTCTTCAGGGCTAAAAGCGTTGGTTTTGCCATGATGAAACCGCAAGGCGAAATATGGGTTTTATTTATTTAATATTTTCGTGATCATATTTTGTACGTAATAACATGAGCAAAGGCTATACCTTCTTTTCTTCCTATTCGAAGCACAATGCTCATTACAGCCATCTAGCCTATATATGAATACTCATTGCTCTTTGCATGCCTTGCGATATGCTCCGCAGTGTTCGCTCTCTTTGCTAATTAAATTGATGATATTTATTTGAAGCAAACAAAAATATTTTTGTTTGAAACCAAGATAATTATATTGAAGCATTCTTGGAGGAATAAAATGTCTATGCATAAGCATAAAACACAAAACATTCAATATTTTCACAACACGCGCAGTATTCATTGCTACTTATTTGCCACGTGATTTCCTGAACACAGTGAGGAGTACCCTTTGACATTTCCTTGTGTCCGACACGGCTCATTTGTAATGTTCGGCTAGTTTTGTGACATGTAACAAACTCATCGACATGCTTTTCTTTGAGCTTTATCATGTCCATGATTATGATGCAATGTCTATCAAGTAATGCCACTGACGGCTTCAGTCGGAGTTCCCCCGTATTTAATAAATATATATCCGCGTCCTGCAGTGTTAACATGATGCCTGCTATTGTTGATGCAACCGTCCGTGACATTACGCCGAGCGCGATTGTCGGAACAAACACACCACGCAACTGTTTTCACGGTCTTGTTGCCAGGTTCCCGGGGTCGACTACACGTTTCTTTCTATAGAAGAGTATAACAAATTGCGTCAGTCCGGTGACCTACTGGAAAGCGGCGAGTACGAAGGTAAGGCTAGCGCTCGCCTCGCCGACCACACTGGAATGCGCCGCCTGCTGTCACGCGTGCATATACAGAGCGGTCGCGGCTGACTGGACCGGCGCCGCGAGCACGGTTTGCCGTGTGCCAGCTCACTGCGATGTTTGACATGAATCACTGGTCCTGCAGCGGTGTGAACTCGGCCTGAAATAGCGGTGGACGGGTGCATGGCTCAGGGCTCAGGGCTTCAGAGCACATCTCATCTCGCTGAGAGATCTAACGGACGCGGCCACCCTCCCCTACTAATTATTTTATCTCGCTCTTGGTGCTGGTTTTACTGCTCACCCGCATGTTTCTCACCCCTTCCCTTCCTCCCATACCTTTAAGATCGTAGGGTACGATTGTAGCCTTCCCTTACGACCCGTGCATGACGGTGTCGGTGGCTTGTTTTAGGCTCGTTCTACGGCAGCACGGCGCCTGCCGCGCCGGCCCGGTCCGACACACCGCTCTTCCTCGCGCTGTCCGCCGACTGGAGCGCCCCTAGCGGCGACAGCGGCGCGCACACCGACTCGCCAGACTCTTTCGGCGCTCACCAGCTGGCAGCAGCGTCGCACCGATGGCCGCGCCACACGCAACAAGAACAAGCGTCCGTCGGCGGTCGTCCCACACAGCGCGACACTCTGAGGGGTACCGGAGGCAGTCGGCAGTCAGTGTTCCTCGGAAGACACTTCCGTTGGGAAGGCGTCGGACGGCGACCGGCGGCCGACCGGGCCGGTTCCGCCACCTGTCCGCCATGTCTGGTGCGACCGAAGAAGCGTGGCGTGCGCATCTCGTCGTCACGCCGCGCGCCGCGTCACTCGGCTCGTTCCGGCTCCTCGGTGCCGGCCAGCTCAGGCAGCGAGTGGGCGGGGCCATCCTCCCGCTCCTCCTCGCTCGTCTCCATCGACGAGGAGCGGCGCACGAGGAGGCGGCGCCCGCCGCGCGTCGAGCCCCGTCATCGTACGTCGTCCGAGTCCAGTGGGGTCTTCGCAGGAGAGGTAGTGCTGGGAGGATCCGGAAGGTCGGGCCACCATACGGGAGCGGTGCCGAAACACTCAGCCGCGAGGCGGTCCGGCGTGGACCGGGTTCAGAGGGCCTCGGAACATAGGCAAGGAGACGAGCGAGAGGACTGGAGTAGAGGCGGGCGCGAGGACAGGCATGGAGACAGGCATGGAGAACAGGCATGGAGACTAGACATGGAGACAGGCATCGAAGACAGGCATGGAGACAGGCATGTAGACAGACCGTGCAGACAAGTACAGAGACGAACGTGTGGATGCGATCAGAGAACACCGGGAAAGTGATGCTCCGTTGGAGGAGAGCAGCCTTCGCTCTGAAGCCGAGGCGCCACCTCAGACTGTGGAGAGCATCTGCCAGTGTCGAGACTGCCGCGCGTGGCGCCGTCACTGCTCGGTCGAGGCTCGGAGGGGGATGGGTGAACCCCCGGACGCCGCTGCGGCCCTCCGACCGCGACCGCCGCCGTGCCACACCCAGCCCTGCCGCTGTGTAGAGTGCCTCGAGGGCATCTACGTGCAGCACCAGCGGCTGATCTGGCGGAAGCTGGGGCTGACCGGAGCGACGGATAGGCAGGCGAGCAGTGCTGCCTCGATGGCTAGTCGTCCGCCGCAGGACTCGCGTCCAGAGCAGCCAGACCTGAGCCAAACTGCGATCCAGCCGTCACTAGCTGAAAGCATCGACATCAGTCATGGATACGAAGGGAGTGACATTAGCGATCCGATCTACGACGTGCCAAGGACGGTGGATCGAGCGAAGGACGTGTGTGATGAGGTGCCGGCAGAGGAGGAGGGAACAGACACGCCCGCCAGTCGGTGGTCTCACCTGCAGCGAGCAGAGTCACTTCCGAATGTGGCAGAAGCTGCTGCTGGGGAGGAAGAGGGAGCGAAGAAGGCGCACAAGAGCGGTGTCGTCAAGTCGTCAAAGAAGCGTCTCCGCAAGCTGTGGAGGAAAATGTCTGTCTCGAAAGATCGCGATGAGAAGGATGAAGTGAAGCTGCCCGAACGCCGCAGTTCCCTGGCAGTGGACCCGATTCAGGATCACTCGCCACCCAAATCGCAGATGATCCGGGCTCACTCCATGGGCAGCGTGTTCGTACCGAGTCCACCGAACGCATCGGCGGCAAGCTTCCTCCAATCATCGCCGGTCCCGAGCGGCACCGCCGCGCTACACAGCCAATCACTGGCTGTGTTTGCCATGCAGCGTCCCCCGCCTGCCTCCCGCCTCTCCGGCAGCGATAGCGGTGCCAACCGTCAGAGCGACGCGTCGGCGTCGTCGTCGTCGACGATCTCGTCGTCGTCGGCGGGGACGGTGCGTTCTTGCACGCCGTTCGAGTACCTCGGTATTCCGGCCCGGCGGCAGGTGCGGGGCGGTTCGAGTGGCGAAATGGCCACCACCTCGGCCGCCACCGACGTCGCGAGGAGTGAGCTCCCCGTGGTCACTGCGGTCCCCGGTGTGTCAGGGATCTCTGGAGATGCAGGGATCCCCGGAACCGTCAGGGTCTCGCAGGACGCTCCTGACGCCAGGAGTCGCAGAGGTCCCGGGGACGGTCGCCACCGACCACCACTAGGGCACTCACAGACTGAACCGGAGCCAAAGGAACACGAACCAGGCTTCCACTCAGTGCGTGACCTGCACCGAAGTGTGTCACTCGAGAGGTTCGACTACGAGTTCCAGGTGGAGAACAGTACTTTCGTGCCCGTTTTCCCTGGCGCCTTCAAGCCGACGGGCAGTCGGCTGGTGCGAGAGACGGTGCCGGCGGAGTCTGCTAAGCCAGAGCCGGCGCGGCGCCGCCGGCGCCCCGCTTCCATTGCGGAGGGGAATTCTAAGGGATCCGTTCAGGTGCATGCTCAAGGATCCGTTGAGAGATCCGTCCAGAGATCCGCCCAGAGATCCACCGAAAGATCCGCCCAGGACCCCGCGTATCGCGCTGGTCCTATCGAGGTTGAGGCAATGGTGCACTCCACTGCGGCTGAGCTGAACCCTCAACACTTGCATGTTGATGTTGGCGAGAACGATGGAATGAAGTTGCTACCGGGCTCACATCGCCCGTCTCCTTCCACTGATGAGCCGCGGTGGACGTCCGATGTCGGGCCAAGCGGCCCAGCGCAGCCGGCGTCCACTGCGGCCCATCCCTCCGATAGTACTGAACAGTACTGGCAGGTCTCTGGTGACCCCGGACAGGCTGTGAGCTCGGCCGGCGACCCATCCCTGGGTCCGGAGGCCGAGCTGGCGGAGCTGGAGGGAGAGGAGCCGGATAGTAGACGGGAACGGATCCGGCAGCACTGGCAGCAGTACCTGGAGCAGACGGTGTCCAGCCCGCGACTCCACTCAGCGGGGTCACAGGACAGCGGCGGACACGGCGGTCACAGCGGTCACAGCGAACACAGCGCTCACAGCAGACGGAACAGGCGCAGTGAACACAGCAGACACAGTTATCACAGCGGCGGACACAGCGGAGAGTACGACGGACACAGCGCAGAGTACGGCCTGCAGGGGTACGACGCAGCCAGCACTGGTAGGTGAAGACTGCCGGACATAGGTGTCGGGTCATGGCACCCTGACGACCCTGACATAGGCTGGGGTCGTGACGTGACGTGACGTGACGTGACGTGACGTGACGTGACGTTATGTGACGTGACGGTACGTGACGTGACGGTACGTGACGTGACGGTACGTGACGTGACGGTACGTGACGTAATGTGACGTGACGTGACGTGACGTGATGTAATGTGTCGTGACGTTATGTGACGTGACGTTATGTGACGTGACGTTATGTGACGTGACGTAATGTGACGTGACGTGACGTTATGTGACGTAATGTGACGTGACGTGACGTGACGTAATGTGACGTGACGTGACGTGACGTGCAGGGATCGTCACGTGGCTATCAGGACACTGAGACAGGAGGGAACTGGATGAGATCATGAGTTGTGACAGGCCGAAGATCAAAACTGACGATAACAATAGACGATACCAAGACAGACACGATAACAAATGGCATTGATTTGAATTTAAACCAATGGACTCATGATTTGATATCATTGACTCATGGCTGGTGTTGACTGATAACTATTTGCACGTGGTGATGATAGGGTTGTTTAATTAATGACTTATCCTAAGTTAACACCGTTTTTGCATGTTTTTTTTTACACACATGGGATTGGAAGGCATGCGGTTTCTTATACACATTAAACGTTGCACAAATTATGTGTCGTGGCTGTATGTATGAGTTTGCACCTTGAGTTTGTACATCATACCTTATTGTCCGTCCTGTCATGTGTTTGTCTTGTGGACAATGTGACTTCCTAACCTCATCTGAAGCATAACGTATTCAATTTCCTCTCATATGCTATTCGGTAAAGAATCAACAATGCGTAATGTATTCTGTTTTAGTATGCAACGTTATATTGCATAACCAGTCCTAAACTTTTACAGTAATAAGTGCACATATTTTATTCGGCTAGCGCTTTATGCTGTCGGATTAATGTACCATTTCATTTGTTTTGCTTCTAGAACCAGACGCTTGCTGTAAAGTGGCCGTTCCAGTTTGTTGTTCATTCATTATCACCAGGTGACGTCATATACCAGCGGCACTCTCTCGTCTATGGCAGTGTTTGTGCTCGGAGGCTTGTCAATCGTTCAGTATAGGCCTCGCATGTGTCTGTGTTTATAGCGGTGCCACGTCTTCTGTCAGCCGACCGTTCAGATGTGTTCTCTGTTATCGATGTCTCAGAAACGGAGCGGCTCGGCTCGGTCCGTCTCTGTGGTGCGGTCTTTATGTTGTCCAGCTCGGTGCTTGTGAAGTGACATCTCGTCACTGACACTCTTCTGTACACACCCGCCGCCGTAACACGGTGATCGTGTCACCGAACCGTTCACCATGTCACCGCGGCGTCACCGCACAGTTCACCGCAACACCCCGTCACCGCAGGTCACCTGTATGGCACGCCGCGGCCGGCGGCCGACCCGGCGGCGTCGCGTCCCCCCGTGAGCAGCAGTAGCGACACGCTGCTGGCCGGCCGCCACCCCAGCAGCGAGGGCAAGCGCAGGAGGAACCGCTCCACGGTGGAGGCGATGGCGGCCAGCAGTGGCGACCAGCAGCAGCCAGCAGAGAACGTACACCATAGAGGTACGGTGGCCAGCCGTCTGCTGCCGATCGGACAGCAGTGGTGCGCTCGGACAGTGGTGGGCGGTCACAGGGTTGTCCGGTGTCATATGAGCACGACGTCGCAGCGCCCAAAACTCGAGTTATGTATTAACTGGGTCTTGCGGTGCCTCAGATGTTTTTTTACCAGTTGTTGAAACCCTAACCCATGCTCTGTCTGGAAGGCAGTGAAGCTGATGAGTTGCATAGTAGCAGGGTTTGCCAATTGTGAGTTATGCCATTCTACAACGGATCGTTTTTGCTAAGAGCGTTTAAAGGGACTGTCCCACATTAACATTTTATTTGAGTTGAGATAGCCATTTTCCGTGCTAGGCATTGAAATTATGTATAGTATAAGTTTGAAAACAACCACCGCAGGTCCAATCACAAAGAAATTTGAGGTTTGCGTTCTTTGAACATACTGTGGTATTTGTTTTGGCCATGAACAATCGACCAAGCACCATAACACCCTAAACAATCTTCAGATTTTAGATTAAACGGCTGTATGGGTTATTTGGGACGTAGATTCACGCTATGAAATTTCCCAGCACCATCTGTCAAACGGTTTTCGAGTTATAGGCCTTCAGGCATTATTCGATTTTTTGCTCAAACCTTCAATTCGAGTGCGGCGATATTTCCAGATAAAATGTAGGAGCCATTCAAACCATACATGATAAGAATCATCGATTAAGCCATATATTTATGTGATTAGAACATTTTTTTTGCGAAATCTCCAAATTTTTTGAAATTTCTAAAACGCGTTTTAAGTAAAACACACCGCTTTTTTTGAATGTGGCCACTTATAAAAATAGGATTTTTTATTGCCAGCAATGACTTCCAATATATAAAGCCCTTGCGATGGTAAAAATATTTGGAATATAATTTCTATAAATATTTTATTATATTTTTGAATTTGGAAAAAATATGGTCATCAGCACGTAACTTGATAATACACTTTGGCACGTAAAAGTGCTAGAGGGCACGTAACTGTATAGGACTATATTTTCCTTTGCTGAGGTGTAGTTAAATGATTGGCATAACATGACCCCTGGCAGCTGCTCCTTGACCTCAAGGTCACAAAAAAACATTATTTTACTTAAAATTGCGTTTTAAAATGTCAAAATTTTGAAATTTTCAACAAATGTTTTCTCACATTAATCTTAAATTTATTATGATTGTTATGATATATAGGTTTATATGACTCATAGTATTAAGAATGGGAAGATTTCACACACTGAAAAAATCGAGGTTTACGCAAACACCGAAAAGCTGCCTAGGGCTATAACTTAAAAACCATTCAACAGAGGGGCAGAAAAAAATAACAGCGGTTGAAGCTACGGCCCAGATAACCCCAGCAAAATATTTTCCTCAAACTATGAGAAAAGGAGTGTTTTTTGGGTCGATCTGACATTGGCTGCACCGGGGTTTGACCTTAAGTCACGTGACCTTGAAGTCAAGGAGCAACCTGCATGGCTCATGTTATGTATCATCAAATACAGGTCGATGAGGCAAATATAATGCTGTTCGGTTAAGCTCTCTAACACACTTATGTGCAAAGTTACTATCAACTACGTGCTGGTGACCATTATTTTTATAAATTCAAAAATATAAATAACATATTTAGAGAAAAAGACTATCTCCAATATTTCAAGTATCGATGGCATATATATTTTTAAGTTAATGCTTGCAAAGAAAAACATCATAATTTTTAGTGGCCACATTATTAAAAACATGATTTTACTTAAAATCGCGTCAAGAAAATTTTTGAAAATTTTTGAAGACTTTTCGAAAAATACTTATTATTGCATTATCGATGATCATATAGCATGATTCTTATTGGATTATATAGGATTATCGATGAATTCCCATAGTAACCATGGGAGATATCGACGCCTAAAAATTAAAAGGTTTAATACCAAATCGAATAATGCCTTGAGCTAGTGAACTAAAAAACCGTTTGGACGGATGAGGCTGAAAATGTCACAGTTAAATCTACGGCTTAGATAACCCCTTAGACACAGTTGGTTTGAAATCTAGAGATATAGGTGTTATTTCGAGAATTTGTTTGGTCGATCTGTCATGGAAGGCCCCATCTGCTAACTTCCCAGTCCCCAGTGTATTTGAACCGTGACGACGGATGACGTCGTCACTGAAAGCCGACGACGTCGCACTCTTTTCTAAAACGTGTGATGATGGCGACTTGTTTACATTTGGCCCAGATATTACGCGTACATATTGGCAGCCCGTGAAGGTTTTCTCTATTACCGAAATTCCGTCTTATGACGGTCCATCGCGCCCTAATATTAAAACTTTAACTATATTGATAATTTGAGCACTGTTTGTGAGAAACAAATGTCATAATCGTGTTCGGCAGCAATTACTTAATAATTAACACCACATGCGGCGTACATTTGAGAACTTTTGAGAAGGTGAGACAGTCCCTTTAAGGTCGATGAATAAGTGACACTGGGTGACACAGGGTGACAGGGACGCTACGCCTGTTGCAGCTTAGAGCCTATCTTAGACGCACTGATCATAAGATGCTCGTATCGTAGATGCAGGTGGTCTGTAGTTTCGACGTTACAGCTTTATACCTGGTGTAGCTTTATGTAGAACTAGAGCCGATACTTTTAGCTGTGCTGTAGATGGTTTGTAGCTCAGACGTAGATTTTGGTGTGGCCTGATGCGCCGGAAGCCAGGGACCGTTCGCACACTTCCTCACTCGTCTATGTCCCGTGTACGGTGCACCAACAGCTCCGGAATACCGCGCGGGGCCGCCACAGCCGGGGACCATGAACGGGTCCCACGGGTCCCACGGCTCCGGGCCGGCCTGGGGCGGACCGGACACCCCGACCTCTGAACTTGGCCCTCTGCCGGCCAACTGGGAGAACGCCTACACAGACTTCGGAGAGCCCTACTTCATCAAGTGAGTAAGGAGTGCATTCATGCAAGGTTCATAGAGGCGCATTTTATTAAGTTCGTCGAAACGTGTGCGTATGTGGAGAGTAGTGCGCTCGTGTAAGAAGTAATGGTTGCGTTGTTTTATTAATTATTTAGAGACATGGACCACATGGTAAGTATATTGATTTTGGTGAACCGATTGCTGGTTGGTAGGTACTGTCTGAATGCCTCTTGTTTGTGGAATGGGTATTGCTCAGAGGTATTGATGACGACCGGAAGATCTAACCTGCCCCTTCACTCCGTCAGCCACGAGACAGGCACCTCCCACTGGCTCGACCCGCGACTGGCGCGCCTGCAGAAGAAGTCACTGGAGGACTGCACTGACAGCGAGCTGCCCTATGGCTGGGAGAGGATTGATGATCCGGCCTACGGAACCTACTACATCGATCACATGAATCGGCGCACCCAGTACGAGAACCCGGTACAGGAGGCGAAACGACCTCCACAGGAGCCAGGTGAGTGGCAAATGTATTTCGAACTATATTTCTGTATGTATTTCGTGAACTGTATTTCGATGTGCTAAGCCAGGCTGTCACACTGCATAAATAAGCTGACAGTCACACAACTTCAGTTTTACGTTCCACATGGGTTGAATGGATAAAGCTAACCCAGCCTTGCCTTGCTAGACAATGCTATTCGCATTTAGGGTCGATAGTCGTTGCTACGCGGGTTTGTGCATAGCGGTGCATTATCAGCTAACTTATGATCCGTCTATCGTCCCTGATCTAGTTACTGTCATCAAGTAAGCCATGCCCAAGGCTACATGCACCCGAGATTTCTTTACTTAACAGGCACCTGCTGGTCTAGTTCCGGAGGTAGATCCGATAACTGCACTCTATGGCTATGATGTCATGTGCCGTTTTCGGTCGGATGCCGACGTATTTCGCGTTCCTCGCCGCCACTAAGCTGCTAGTCAGCCTTCAGGCCCCGGTGATGTCGGCGATTCAAATGTCTGAGTCGGAACCAGTTACCGACTCCTCGCGAACTCACAAACTTTCCGAGGTGACATCAGGCGAAGAGCTGACTGTGTCAGATATTTAGTCCCATATCGGAGACATATTCCGAGTCCATAAACCCAAATCATCATCACCATCGCCATATTGGAGACATTGAGCTGTCATCCAAGTGGCCGACATTGGCATGGATCATATAAACGTATTCAGATTGCAGACCCAGTGTGTCATCAGCGCTGACCTGACCTGACCTGTCGTTCCAGCCGACTCCGCCGCCTCTCCAGAGCCCGCACCGGAAGCTCCAGTTTCCGGTAACAGCACGTTTCCACGCCAGAACAAGACGTCTGAGTCCCACTCCGTTGCTGATGGCCCCGGCCCCGACCCCGACTCGGACTCCGGGCCTCCTCCGCTGCCCGACCTCCCCGCAGAGCCGCCCCGCCGCTCCACCAGTGAGTGGGAGGAGCCACCGAGCAGCCCAGGTATCGGCCGCGTGCTGCCTGCGGCGTGCACCCCGTTTGTCTGTCTGTCTGCCTGTCACTCTCGGGTGCACAGCTCACTCCCCGGCATTGTGCACGATCGTCTGTCGTCTATCGTCTCCCGTCACCCGCCTGTCGTATGTCGTCTGTCATCTGTCGTTACTTGGTTTGCACTGATCGTCACCGATGCGATGCTCTCGTTTTCCGTTTGCATTTGCGCCTGGTTTTTGTAGCACTTGAGCATAGCCGAACCGTTTTTGCTTGGTTTCGTTTGGTCTGTTTGCATTTTGCCTGGTTTGTCTGGTCTGTTTGCATTTTGCCGGATTGTTTCGTTTCTCCTCTACGCATCCTGTGAGTGGGTTAACCGACGAGCGTGTGTCTCACGCGGGGATCCCCCGAGCGCACTCTGACCCGTTGTGACCTGTCTGTCTCTCTCTGGGGCGTGTGACGCATGACTGCGAGGTTAGCGGCGCCGACTGCCCGCCCCGAGCCGGCCAGTGACCGTCTCCGCCTGTCTCTGCAGGCCGCGGTCACTCCCTGCTACCCTGCCTGCCCTGTCTCGGCGCCGAGAAGACCGACTCGCTGGCGCCCGTGTACGCGCGCCACGTGTACAGCCGACCGCGGAAGAAGCCGTCACGCCACACGCAGCGTATGTCGGCGCGCTCCCTGACTGAGTCCTTTCCGTCGGCCACCTCCACACCGACTCTGCCTAAAGCGAGCTTCGCGCTCGGCAGGCCGTTCCAGCTGGCCGTGCATACGCACAGTGCCAGCGACCCAGTCGTGTGGCGGCAAGGAGAGCCGCCGACGCTCGGACAGACGATCGTGCCGCGGTTCGCCAGGCCAGTCTTCCCCAGCCGAATGCAGTACCAGAACGTGCACTTTGAGCGGCGTCTGAGTGGGGAGCAGCCGGCGTCGTTCGTCACCAGTCCAGCCGAGTATCTCCGCACGCCGGCCTACGTCGGCTTCTCGCTGCCCGATATTGCCGCCAGTTCTCAGCTGGCTGCGTTCAGACCTGCGTCACCGGACGGCGCGCCATCGCGCGAGCTCGCCGACAGGCTGCGGTTCTCGTCCCCGCCGCGGGATGGCGCTGGTGAGCAGCCGCCGCAGCACGCTCGCCATGCCTCGCTGCAGCTGTCGGCGCCGCCGGGACCGCCGCCGCGCCACGGCCGCAGCCTGTCTAACCCGGTGGCCGGCGCGCAGGCCATGTCCGTGCCGCGGGATCCTGTGTTCGGGCACACCGACCTCACCTCGCACCTGGCCTGTCCGGCGCGCGTGTGCTGCGCCGACTCGCCGGGCCGGCGCCGCGCTGCCAGCGCCAGCGACGCGGCGGCGGCCGACCAGGGAACTAACGCCAGCCCGCCGCCTCCCTGGGCGTCCCGCGCGTCCTACCCGATCCGGCCCCCGGCGCTCCCCAGTGGCGAGGCGGCGCGCCCGGCGGCGGCCACCAGAGGTACAGCTCCGCCCTGCCCGCTTCTCACCGCCTCCGCCTGACGCCGACAGCAGTGGCACTCAACACACACACATACATACATACACACACAGACACCGGCGCCGCAGGCTTCTCTAACCACGCTTCGCTCCGATTCAGCAGGCTTGGACGGTGGTGCGGACGCTTGGGACTGCAGCTGGGGTAGCAAGGTGGTGGTGAATGGAGTTGGTTGACTAATATCACTACCAGGTTTGGTGTGGTGATGAACGCATGGTTGTATGTGTCCTAACGAACCACGATATTTTGCTAATATTGCATTGTTTTTTGCTTTGATGATTCAAATTGCTGCCATACAAACTTTGACATTATTACAGCTACAGTAACGTACTTGAGACGTATTTACACCTAGCTGAGACAACTGACCAAGTTACGATTTCTTACTCTGAATTTAACCATTAAACTGCGCCTCTTCTTTTTCTGAAGTGGGTGTTCTTTCACCCTCTGGAACTTAACACAAGTTAAACGTGAAGCCAATTAGTAAAATGGCTATAGAAACAACAACTGCAGATGCAGCTAGAAACGAGAGCACTCACTTAGTTTCAAGTAGCAGATTGATGCCACAAACTCAGCCTTCTCCAGCCAGGTGATGAGGTTGTCTGACCGTACCCTCCAGCGTCTAACACGGTATGACCCTCTCCGTCCCTCGCAGGCGGAAGACGTCCGTTCTTCACCCGCGAGTGCTCCGAACTGCACGGTCAGATGATCAGCACGACGCTCTGTAAGTCGCCGCAGGGGCTCGGCTTCACCATCGTCGGTGGCGACGATGACGAAGAAGAGTTCCTGCAGATCAAGTCGGTGGTGCCAGACGGCCCCGCCTGGCTTGACGGGCAGCTGCGGACCGGTGAGCGGTGGACAGGGGGCGCTGAGGTGGGAGTAGAAGGTGGCGCAGGGACGCTGAGGTAGAGGTACTGGAAGAGACAGGGGACGCCGAGGTCTAGCTAGATGATGTAACAAGAGTGGTGAGGGTGGGTTATAGGGCGAGGGGGGTAGGGTTGATCGGCGACGAAAAATGATCGGCGACGTAGGTCGAGTTACAGAGAGTTCTGACTTCTGAGGGATAGGGTTGTTGCGTCGTAAGAACAAATACTTTTTATCCCATTATCTTTCACTACCTACTTCATGAACTGATCAAGACGCTGCACTGGGGCACGGCACACGTCACTGTATTTCATCACACATTTTAACGCTGCCAACCCTCTGCCCTGTTTTAGGTGACGTGCTGGTGTACGTGAACGGCCAGTGTGTGCTGGGCTACACACACCAGGACATGGGCAATGTTCCAGACGATCTCCGCTGGAGAGCTGGTGCAGGTGGACGTCTGTCGCGGCTACCCACTGCCGTTTGACCCAGACGACCCCAACACAGAGATCGTCACCACGCTGGCTGTCAACTCTGATGGTTAGTAGAGGGGTCCGAAGAGGTTCGGTGGGACAGCCGTAGATGTTTGGAAAAGTTAACTTTAACCCGCGCCCTGGTGGGCCTCCGAGACAACTTCGCCATGGTGTGTATGGGGGTCAAAATTACCTCCCCCTCTAACTCGAAAACGAAAAGAGATATAAAGATGCGGAAAAAAACGTTCGAAAGTTCTCAACGTGTACATTCAAAGTGTACCATTTTTGGCTAAGGTCAGAGGTCATCAAAGGTCAAATTTCACAGTTTTTGGACTTCGCTTCGAACAAACCCGTATATCTCGTTAACTATGATAGCTAGGAACAAACGAAAAAACAACAATCGAAAGCTAATTAAATTTGCAATTGCACGAGGTTCCTCAAAATTGAGCTCAGATCAATAGTTTAGGCTCCAGAGGTCATCGAAGGTCAAAAATGCAGTTTTTGGTAGAATCTGTTTTCCTGAATTTTTATCTAAAAATGATAAATCAATGATTTTAGTACCATCGTGTTTGTCTTGTCGAGGCGCTTTGACACATATACTTGGTGACCTGGTAAGGTCAATTTCAAAATTTGACCTCAGGTCAAGGTCATTTGGTGACCCGGGTAGGTCATGTTGCATATGGGGCGATGCGACCAGACGAGACGAACACATTGGTGTCAACCGCTCGTCTATATCTCTTTCCTATCAAGAGTTATTATCAAATCAGTGCTGATGACCTCAGATGACCTTGTAAAGATCACTGGGCAACAATTGCACCTTGCTCATCCAGAATGAGCTAAATTTGCATGACTCTGAAAGAATTAGCCTAATCCCATGCATATTTTCTGAATAGGAAGCATTTGTTTATTTTCATATTCAATTATAATGGGGAGGTAAAAAATTGACCTGACCCATCGCAGCGAAAAATCCGAGATATATCGATTGTAGGTAAGTACCTATCTACCTATAGGTACCTATAGGTACCTATAGGTACCTATACCTACCTATAGGTAAGTACCTATATATTTCATGAGATCTCATTCCATGATCTCATGAAATCTTGCAAGTTTCAAATCTTTCAGGACAAAAACTGTTGGCTTTCGGCATGATCACAAACATTTTGGAAAGGTACAAGGTCACTTCAAGTGACCTTGGTGACCTGACCTTTCGATGAACCTGAAGTCAAAATTTTTTATCAAAGTGTGGGCCAATTGATGTTTAAACAGCTGTTACAAAATTTAGGCGGCGCTGCACGCCGCCGTTTTTCCGCTTATTCCGGAAAAAAATATATATCAGGGGGCCAAAATGACCCCCCACCAGGGCGAAGGTTAAATAAGTCGAAGCATTACAACCAAAGCGATTACAACGAAGCTGTATATATAAGAGATTTGGTGAGCTATTTATGGCGGACTGACTAACCTTTATGGCCGCATATAAGTATTGTACAGAATAATAAGTCGAATAACTTTAAATGCATGGACATAACTCAAAGCCATTGATCGATCATCGATCGGTCGTCTGTTATACTGCATGACTAATCAAATATAAATTAAAATTTAAGCGCAGAAACTAAACTTAAGCTGAAACAGCTGGCCAAGGCCAACTACCTATCCCCATACCAAAGTATATCACGAATTGACTTCAAATAGTCTCGCGAAGGTCTAATGCCACCCTTTCATCAGCTGCGTGCGTGTGTGTTCGCTTATGCAGTGTGGTTCTCTACGGCAGGGGTATGGTTACCTTCTTTTGACGACCGGAATGACACGTAACCTTCTCGCTCATCGCGCAGACCACAGTGCTCGGCGTCAAACTATGCGGTACAGCATAACTTCAGGCGTTCACTACTAGTGCCATCTAGGGACAGCAATACAGCAAAATCATTCGTCATCATCATTCATTCACAATATTTAAGATTTATTGACTTTGATGCTCTTTTCGATAATGTGGCAATGATAGAATACAAACTCGGATAGATCATTCGTCATCATCATTCATTTACAATATTTAAGATTTATTGACTTTGATGCTCTTTTCGATAATGTGGCAATGATAGAATACAAACTCGGATAGATGCATAATACAAAATCGGATAGTTGCATAATGCATATGCAATGCAATGCATTGTATACGTCATTATCAAACGAATCTGTTTACATTTTTAACTTAGCAACTCAATGGCTATTTACCCACTAGCGGATCCAGAGGGGGCGGCAGGGGCTTTAGCTCCTTCCATATTGCTTGAAATCGGCGAAATTTTACATATTTTCCACTGTAGAGGGAAATATAATAAACTTTTACTAAGGTATATTTGTCTTAAACCGTTCAGTAAGGTACAAGGAAGCCAAATCCTATGAGTTTTTTCGAATTTGATGAAACTTTGTGAAATTTAGCCCCCCATGCCCACGTTCTGGATCCGCCAGTGTATTACCCCCACCCGAAAGCCCCTCTATTTGAGGAACACTGACAGTGGGTTTTAATGGCAATGGTATGGTTACTGGTTAGTGGACTGGTTACCCACTTTTGAGTACGTGAATGACTGTATCCCCTCCCCCATTACGCAGACCGCGTTTCAAGCTATGCGGTACAGCATAACTTCAGGCGTTTACTACTAGTGCCATCTAGGGACAGAAATATAAGTGAAAAACGTCCAGTTGCTCTTAGTCCAAAACAGTTGTTCCCAACGTTTAACAATACGTAAACCTTAACACGAAACCAATTTAAGATAATCTATCATCATCATTCATATCATTAACAATTAATTGGGTTTTGACGCTCTCTCCGATAATGTAGCAACAACAGTGAAGCAGAACCTCGGGTCGATACACGTGCATTGTGTGCCACCATCATACGAATTCGCTTTTATTTCCCACTTATCTACTCAATATCAAGCCCGAGGACTCCATAGCTCTGAATGGGGCAATTATCTCCCATTTAAGAATCACATTCATCTATTGTTTCGTTCACACGCGCTAAACACGCCGCACGGTGACACACGCCATTCGCCCCTCATTCCGCCCGCTGTCTCACGCCCCCCCCCCCGCCGACAGACGCTGGCCACCTTCCCCGCTCGCGCAGCTCCGCCGAGCACGCTACGGGCCGGCGGACGGAGCAACGCCATCCGCTCGCTGAGCCACGTGCGTCAACGCACTCCAAGTCGATGCAGACTGAGTTGGTGCGGCGAGAGGGCCGGACGTGCAGGAGTATAGACACGAGCGGCACAGTCAGATCTGACTGCACATCGCCACGGTGAGGCGAGAACGGGGGGGAGAGGTTGACTAGGACGAGAGTGTCACCTAGGGAGATAGCAGATTGATAGGCTGCCATCGAGAGGTATACAACTTTATTATATGAAATAATTATTATGACTTTTGTTTGATATTGCTGTGGGACGTTTGTCGGGAGGGGGAGGGGTCTGAGGGACTTTTAATGTCTGTCTGTGTCTGGGTTTCTTGTATCAACTCGTGAGTAGCTCACCAGCTGGTTCGATCGCATCAACTGTATTGTAGCATGAATATTGGGTATTGCTGTCTTTCATACATCGCTGAATAGAACCTTGACGCCAACCTCTTTCTCCCGACACTACAGACGGCGTACCTCGGCCAGCACCAAAGCCTCGCTTCCTGACAGTCTCCATCGCCAAGGGAGACGCTGGGTTTGGGTTCACCATCGCGGACTCGGCTCATGGTCAGAAGGTGAAGAAGATCCTGGACCGAGGACGCTGTACTGACCTCCAGGAGGGGGACATCCTGGTGCAGATCAACGGAGTGCCGCTCAAGGCCATGCCGCACGCGGAAGTTGTCCAGGTATGTCTCATTGCCTCACCGGTATGTACGCATGCTGTTCAGGCAAAAATTCGATCGATGCTTACATTGCAAGAACCCGATTGCTCCCGACTTCGCTTTTGTTTTCGCTTTCGATTATAATCGTTTCCAAAGTGTGAAGTTCTGGTCGCTTCGATGACGTATTCATGACCGTTTCATTGACGGTTTTCTCCTGTAACCTATCTGACGGCTGCTCTATCTCTGCTTCAGGTGCTGAAGGACTGCCCTCTGTACCGTGACTCTACAATGACGGTACAGCGGGGAGGCACGAGCAGCTCCTCTCGGAACGGCAGCCGGCGCTCCTCGCAGCCCAACCTGCATTTCCAGCGCAGCCGCACCCCCACCGGCGACCCATACAGCTCAGAGGCCTCCGAGAGCGCCACGCTGACCGAGCGAGGCTACCGGCCGGACGGTCAGCCGGACAGCCTAGGGTACATCCCCGACGGCAGGGGGTACGGCAGGGGGCCCCCTGAACCGACCGGTAGACCGGAGGACCACGGCTACCGGCCGTACACCAGCCAGCCGGACGGCCGCAGTTACCACGACCCATACCCCGAGCGGCAGGGGTACCAGCCGCCGGACCGGGCGCCCCACCGGACTGATGACCGTGGGTACCAGTACCACGGGGCGCAGGACGGCCCTGGGTACCGGCCAGGGGAGTACGACGCCTACCGCGGGCCGGCCGGGGAGCCAGGTCCCGAGCCGGTGCACCGCGCGGCCGATTCTGGCTACGGAGGCAGTCAGTCACACCGTGTACCGGAGCCGGGGTACGGCGGCCCGCCGTACCGGCCCGACCCGCCGCCTCACGCCGACGGGTACCGGCCGGGCCAGCCGCACTGGGCCGGCCGAGCGCCGTACGGTGACGGCTGGCCGGCGGAGAGACCACCGGCCGACGGACGAGGCTACGGCGGGAAGTACGGGGACCACCCCCCGCCTTCCAGCCCGCGCCACGGTACGCAGCCCTTCTCCTACCACCGGCCAAATGGTCCCAGCGCGCGGCCCGGCCCGCCACCGGTCAGCGCGCACCAGCGGCGGAAACAGAGCACGAGTTTCGAACAGGAGCTGCCTGCGCCAGCGGCCGTGCCGCGCCTCCCACGGCCGCAGTGGGTAGAGACGTCCGTCACGCTCGAGAGGCACGAGAACGGCTTCGGATTCCGAATCGTGGGCGGCACAGAGGAAGGGTCATACTATGGATAAGAGCACACGCACTGAGGTGTACGGGGAAAGACTGGGTTCCCTGAGAGGCGGTGCGCTATAGAACCGATTCGTGATTGAAAGAGGTTCTCATAACTGGGCTCTAATGTCTGGGATAGCTGAGGCATTTTCTTGGCACTGTCTGGGAGCGTCGAGATACTGAGCTTGATAGACCTATTTTGTAATATGCTGGTTTGCATCGAGGCACTATAAGCACTGGTTTTGTATAGTGTTTGATCGTATTGAATATAGGACTGATACCTGCATCAATAGTCTATTCTATTGGCGTCTGATGTGTGTTTGTACGGGGTGGTGTGGCCGTGTTGAACTGATACCCTGTCCAGGTGTCGATCGTCACATTGGATGCCGGTTAGCGTGCCGCCTGGACGGCCGGGCTTAACTAACTGGTATCACAGGATACATGCTCGTGGTAGCGACATTCTTGAGTTGTTCCTCTCATCACCACAATGGCTACATGCTGATGAGCAGCCGGCGGCCGGGCCAGGTGAGAAATCCTGTTTGATTGAACCGAGAGAAAAGCACCAAGCACGGATCCACAGCAGAACCGATAGAAGAGCAGCGACATTAAACCTTCATATTTGGGTGATACCTGTGGTTGCGCTGAAATTTTCACTCTATCAGTTGGTCTCAAGTGATTTTACAGTTACTAAGTCGTGCCTTGACGAGTTTCCCACTAAATTACCTATGGAACTAACTTAAAATGTTGCGTACTTCTGTGTCAGGTGCCAATGCCAGTGCAGGGCATGTCACAACTACAACACTTGATGTGCAGCAAAGTCCGAGATAAACGAAATCATCCAAATAATATCCGTCAACCGTCATGTCAACTGACCTCCGTACGTCGTGCTGTCACATTGAGTCATGTGCTGCCATCTATGACTATCCCCTGACTCTCAGTTACTCACCGCTGCCATCTCTGCCTCCCCAGTTGGGAGTCCGCCGACTTCTCTCCCCCGCCTCCCGGCCTCGACACGCTCCACCTCCACCTGCCTACCCATACGAGGTGACCGTCAGCCGCGCCAGTGGCGAGGGGTTCGGCTTCGTCATCATCTCCTCGGCGGGCCGCTCGGGCGCCACCATCGGACGGGTGCTGGATGGCAGCCCGGCAGCCCGCTGCGGCCGCCTGTTCGTGGCCGACCGGGTACTGGCGGTGAACGGGACGCCGATCGCCGGCCTGCATCACGATCAGGTGGTAGGGCTGGTCAAGGAGGGTGGACTGAGGGTGACGCTCACGCTCGGCCCGCCCACCGATGATTCGTCGAGCACGGCGTCCACGCCGCAGAAGGTGAGAGGTGGACGACGCTGGCTTATTGTCAGCTTATCAGGTCAACATCTATCTTGAGCTAGGGGAGGGGATGTGAGGGATTTGGCGAAAGTGGACTAAGTACAGTGCAGAGATTCCTGTTATTACAACATTAATATGCCTGTCCTGCTGAAATTATGAATTGTTTTACGCCTTACGAATGAGTGTTACATCCGTTGAAATATAAATACAGTCAGGTTCTTCATATGGAAAAGTGCATAGACACATGATTGATACCACTTTGTATTGTTATTGTTCTTAAGGTTATCATACTCTAACAATATTGAAAAGAAATGTACTTAATGGATCATTGATTACCGCTGCAAAAGTAGTAACTAATATTACTCTATATTATGTGATAAATGCGTAAAAACAGTGTATGACAGTGACCGTTTCCGGGACGATCGCAGAATGAACTAATACCGGTCTCCGCCCACCTGACTGCTGTGACACCACGTGACCAGACGCCTGACTCTAACTTGTGGTCACGTGACGCTACCGTTTACCTTGACTCGAGCCTGCAGGACATCAGGTATATACTGTGACTACCGACAGACTATAGACCATCGGTCGGCAATTCAGTACCAAACGTATTGTTCATTTTCTGTAATGACTTAAGCTAAATAGAATGGCTGCATGAACATTAACTTGGTCACCTCTACATTTTTTTTTCTTTCTAGACATACAATTTGAATTTCGTGCCACACAATGCCTTCCAATTATCAAATAATAACATTTAATTGATTCTGTGATGTAATTTATTGAAGATATTCCCGACTGTCTTACTTCACTGGCCACTTCGGCCGTTCTGAACGTTCGTTGCGTCTTTTGATCATCGGACTGTTACATGACATTAACTGGACCATGTGATGTGACGTTGACCAGGGACGGACGTTACCTTAACATGACTGGAGCCCGACTGCCTAACGGACTGGCCAATACCGAGGTTAGTGGAGACAGTCTGATGCCGATCTGGTGACGTCTGATACAGACTGATGACAGTCTGACAGTCTGATGACAGACTGATGACATGCTGATAACAGTCTGACAGTCTGATGACGTCTGACAGTCTGATGACAGCCTTATACAGTCTGATGATAGTCTGATACAGTATGATGGTAGTCTGACAGTCTGATAACAGCCCGACAGTCTGATACAGCCTGATGTGCTATCTACTCTGACGGGATGACTGAACGGAAAGACACCTTGGTGACTGAAAGGAGTGACCCAGCTTGATGGCCTGATTTGACCCGACCTGACCTCGTCTGAACTAACCTCCGATTACGGCTTGATGACGGCGATCATTCAAATAATCTCCTGGCGAAAATACTTAAACGACTGATTCTCGGGAATGGCAACAAAAACACCGGCTTTTATAACACGGTTGAACTTTTACATGTTCGTCAATCGTTATAATTATCCCCCCCCTCCGTTGGCGACTGTTGTTTCTGCTTCCCAGTCTGTCCCAAAGGGCAGGTCAGGCCGGCTACCGATGACCAACCGTCAGTCTTCCCCTATCTGACCACCCCTACCCATGGCTGATCTTCAGTCTCATCACGTTTGATCCCCCTGCCCATGACTAAACCCCAGCCTGACCCCGTCTGCCCCACCTTGTCTACAGGAGGAGCACCAGGCCGGGGACGGCGCGCCAGGGGACGGTGAGCTGCACGCTATCCAGTTCCAGCGCGGCTACCGAGGCTTCGGCTTCTCCATCCGTGGAGGCCGCGAGTTCGATAACATGGCGCTCTACGTGCTGAGGATAGCCGAGAACGGGCCGGCGGCGCTCGACGGCCGGCTCAGGGTACGGTACTGACCTCTGACCGCTGACCTCTGACCGCTGACCTCTGAACTCTGACCTCTGAACCGCTGACCGCTGACCTCTGGACCTCTTGACCTCTGACCTCTGACCTCTGACCTCTGACTCTGACCTCTGAACCTCCTGACCTCTGACCTTCTGATCTCTGATCTCTTGACTCTGATCTCTGATCTCTGATCTCGATCTCTGACCTCTGACCGCTGACCTCTGACCTCTGACCTCTGACCGCTGACCGCTGACCTCTGACCTCTGACCTCTGACCTCTGACCTCTGACCTCATCTCTGATCTCTGACCTCTGACCTCTGACCTCTGACCTCTGACCTCTGACCTCATCTCTGATCTCTGACCTCTGACCTTTGAACTCTGACCTCTGACCTCTGACCTCTGACCTCTGATCTCTGATCTCTGACTGCTGACCGCTGATCTCTGATCTCTGATCTCTGGCCTCTGACCGCTGAACTCTGACCGCTGACCTCTGACCGCTGACCGCTGACCTCTGACCTCTGACCTCTGATCTCTGATCTCTGACCTCTGACCTCTGACCTCTGACCTCTGGTCTCTAACTGCCTCCGGGCACAATACTCACGTGACAGCAGATGCCATTTCGAGAGCGATACGATGATGACGAAACATTTCCAATATCAGAAATAGGTTCTATCCGGATGTCGACGACGACGCCGGTTCGGAATCTCATGACCACTTGATAATGGACTCAGTAGCCAGCACGTTTAGCTACCTGGTGGGGATGGGTGGGTTCGTTTGAACCCGAGGGGTGAAGTTACGGACAGTTTGATCAAAACTGATCGTTTATTGAACACCCGATATTTCGTGCGACTAAACAGAGTACTTTATTCTCCTTCATTGAAAACTCCGGCCTCTGTTGCGGATAGTACGTTACTGGCCATTACAAGGGAATCGGTGATAAGTTTTCCATGTCTATCCAGCGCTATTTAAAATATTATCGGAACCTTTACCCTCTTTCTGTGTTTCCAGGTCGGTGACCAGATTATTGAGATAAACCAGACAAACACGAAGGACCTAACGCACGCTGAGGCAATCGAGCTTATCAAAGATGGCGGCTCCACCGTGAGAGTTCTGGTGCGCCGTGGTGGTCGTGTGCCCCAGGTGAGCGGGGGTTTATTCAACTGTGGTTCGTTATACAACCTGCAGCTGCTGCTTTATTCGCTGATGACGCAATATGAGCTTGTTTTCTTTCCATTTTTAAGTGAATGCATATCAGCCATGTTTTAATGTTTACTTCGTGGTAATTCAAATTGCACTGTCTGATCTGTCTCTCATGCTGTCAGCTATGTAGTGGTGGGTTCTCTGTATGTTCTCTAACAAACATACAGAGGACCTCTGTTTGGGTCCTCTGTATGTTTGTTATCGACATGCCTTTAGTACATGTTTTACCGAACTTTATATTTGCCTGATTCTGTACTTGTTGATTTCGATAGCGTATTATCGTAGACTTAAAATAGCTGACGATAGGCAGACCCGATGGTCAGGTCAGACAGATCCGTCACTCCCACTGCTGTGGACGGGGCTCATGGTTTTGCGTCGCATCTGAGTAATCCGACGCTGATGGCGTGTCTCCTGACGTCCCATCTGACGCTGATGGCGTGTCTCCTGACGTCCCATCTGACGCTGATGGAATGTCTCCTGACGTCCCATCCGACGCTGATGGCATGTCTCCTGACGTCCCATCTGACGCTGATGGCGTGTCTCCACCTGACGCTGATGGTGTGTCTGAATTCTGAAGGTGTTGACGTGTCGTTTGCCGGCGTGTCTCTGCAGGTGATGACGGACCAGTCTGTGCCGTCCTCGCTGACGCCGTCATCTGCCGGCGGCACAGGACGATCATCGTCACTATCTCAGCCGTACCCGCCCGCCTCGCACGGCTACCCTGCCGCGCACGGCGGCTACCATCCGGCGGCACAGGGCTACACACATGCATCAGATGGCTACCCTCCTGTCTCACAAGGCTACCCTCCTGTCTCACAAGGCTACCCTCCTGACTCACAAGGCTACCCTCCCTCCTCCCAGGGATACCCTCCTACCTCCCAGGGATACCCTCCTACCTCCCAGGGCTACCTGAACTCCCAGACGAGTAGCTACCCCAGCTCCCAACCATCTAGCTTTGCGAGCTCCCAACCTGGCGGTTACCCTGCCTCCCACTCGTATCCTGCCCTGGCGAATGGGCCTCGGTCACTAGCCAACGGCCACGTGCCTGGCCTCGCTTCATATTCGCGCTCTGCGGCTCCGCTAGGCCAGAGCTCTCCATTAGGGGCTGACGAGCTGGGCTACTGGCGGCGTCAGACAAATCAGTAGCCACGCCGCGACCATGTCGCCGTTTGTGTCCGTTTTAAGTCTGCGCCGCGATCGTCCGCCACTGCCAGGTGGTCGTAGCGGCTGCTTTTGCAGCGCTCGTGTGATTTTGTGTCGTGTTACCTCTGTGTTGAAGGTGGTGCCGGCCGTAGGTCGTGTTTTATCGCGTCGCGTGTGGTTGGCGTGTAACGGTGGCGCTCAAACCGGCTGTATTGCACGATAGTGTTGATGGCGTGTGCCGAGTGTAGCTGCAGACCGCTGTGTGTTGTTGTGTTGTGCTATGTGCTCCTGCTGATGATTTGGCCAAAGTGGTAAGAGTCCTCCGCACCTCGACGTCTAAGGTCTCGTGAACGATCATTTGTGCGTGGCTAAATCATGGTTTACGCGTTTATCCTATACTCTATATCTGCCGCTTTTGAAAAGACAATTATGATTTCGTATGCTCGATTCCCCTGCGAATGTGCCTTAAATATTGCTGCTCGAAGTGGTCAGATTTGGTCGTTCGGTGGTCAGAACAGCCTAAAGCCGCTTCTCCTGGCCGAGGAGGGGCAGCAGGTACCAGTGATCGATGAAATTGTTCGTGAAAACTAATATATTATTTTATATGATGTTTCAACTTGTTTTTGTTTCAGTTTTGTAGTTTTAGATCAACTTCGGAGTTCGGTTTTAACTTGCCACAATTGCATTGTTACGTAAAGGTTCGAAATAAGAATGTGTATGGCAGTGGTTCTCAAACATGGGTAATTACTCTTATTTGGCCTTTGGGCCTTTTGGCGGTGGTTAATGGTGACTGAGCAGGTAAGTGAGAACTTGTAGCTGATAAGTCTGATATGGCGCACAGCACAAGGCTAGTACATCTATCTCAGGTAATGTTTCACTGACACCACATTATTGCAAATAGCACCAAACCCAATTTACGTTAAATGATGATTAGCTTTGCGTAACGGTATACGTTAAGGCCAGGGGCGCTGCTATAAACTTTGAGTTGGAGACCAGCCAGATGTTTGGTGGCAGCCAGGGGTTCGGTGACGGAGGAGGGGGGTTCCATAGGGGTTATGTTAAAATCCTGTAAAGCTGGGGGAGGCAAACTCGGGGCGGAGCGATTCTGGGGGTCCCGTGCCCCCCCCCCCCCCACCAGGTCTCCCGGTGGCGACAACCCTGTTTCAGACTCAAAGCCACAGTAAACACGTCTACTTATATTCCTGTCCCTAGATGGCACTAGTAGTAAACGCCTGAAGTCATGCTGTACCGCATAGCTTGAAGCCGAGATCTGTGCCACGCCACGTCCGTGAAGTTAGCGACTTACTCAGCGACGGATTCAAATTTGCTCAGTTAATTCTGGCACGCTGCTCACAAATATGACATTTATTTTGCTGTTCAAGATCGTATTAATAGTCAAATTCAAGGTCAAAGGACGGGTAGGTACTAGGTAACGCAAATTTCCTCCACGGTCGCCAGAATACGTCCCGACTGACTGACCGACTGACCTCCTGAGGGTCTACTGGGTCGACTCAAAAACATTCAGTCAAAAGTCTTAGTTGCATTCATATACTTAAAATCTTCTGTCTGGGCTGCTGCAGATTTTATAAACGAAGCAAAAGTATGTATTTGTATTGGCCCATCTCTTTTTCAAATTAGTTTACCAGTGACGTCACCAAGGTAATGATGAAAATCTCGAACGTTCATCGGACATGAAGGGAGGTATGTATCCAACCTTGCGCATAAACAAATATTATTTGCGGCTTTCGACACATGTGATGGTGATCGGTATAGATTCTATCACAATTTGAATTAGTGAATTGATTTCAATCTCAAATTATATATGTGCGGGAGGGACGGTTGGAAAAGGTGAGATTATTTCATGTTTTCATGTAGCTGTCATCGGGTGGGCAAAGGTTTAATGTGAAGCGCCGCCGGAATCAAATCAGTTCAGTAGGGGAAGGTTGGTTTGGTCATGCGCTGCCATTTTTATACATTTTTAGCATATGCCATTTTTAGAAGATATTCCAAAAAGTGGCAGCAGACAAGCCAAAAATGGCTACACTAACTGCTATTTTTGGCAACGATGATACAATTTTGCTCACCTTGAAGCTTTTTGACGAAATGCAGCAAAAATCACACAAATTCAGTTATACCGATTATACCATCGGAAAGAGCTTGAAAATCTCTAGATTTTCACCATTGACAAATAAAATTGTATGTTGACGCATACACTTATTGACATTGTTAAATTGGTTGTTGAAGTTCAGGTGATCAAAATCAGCTTTTTTATTACTATTTTAATTGATTTTTCTCTGAACATGATTTTTTCATTATTAAACAAGCTCATTTTATTAAGATAAAAATCTATTTGCAGCAAAATTCCTCTGAAAACGCGGTAATGTTGACATCGCGTGATGTCAATGCTACCGCGTCTTCAGAAGATTTTTTGCAGCAAATGTATTTTTCTTGTAAGAAAAAGAGCTTTTTATCTAAAAAACAATCATGTCCAGAGAAAATCAATTATTATAGTATCAAAAACTTGTTAAAAAACACCCAAACTTCAACAACCGATTTAACCCTCGCACCGACGGGAATCTGAGCCAACTTCGAACCGACGGGGGGGGTGGGTGGATAACCGCCCCCCAGAGATCTCCAAAACTACGCAACATAGCGAGAAGCGGAAAACAGCGTGAGGTAGGCCTTGATGAGTACTAGCAGAAATACATAGCTATTTTTTTTGATCAGGTCAATATTGAGGTCACCAGAGGTAAAAAAGGTCAAATTTTCCCATATTTCGAGTAAACTGAGCACTGCTTCACATAAGTTCCGGGCTAGCTCAGTAATAACATAGCTAGGATCAATCCGATAAAAAGCCTGCATTGCTCTTGAAACACTCTTTCGCTACATGTTCTCAGATTTGAGAATCGCTTCAATAGTTAAGGCTCAGAGGTTCAGCAAAGGTCAAAATGCTTAATTTTACTGAAAAAATTGGTTTTTTGTTGGTAACTTCTTAATTTTTAAGGTAGAGCAGGTCATTTTGCCACAAATCTGTGTTTCTCACATCACGGCGCATCGACCATATATCTTTTTATCTAGCTAGGTCAAACTAAAAAAATTGACCTGACCTGACCTGAGGTCATGTCAAGGTCATGTCAAATTTTATGTCTATCGATGGAGTTGACAAGAGAAACAGAATGGTGAAAACAACAGTACTCTATCTTACGTAGAACATGAGTTATTGTACAAAAACCATTGACCTTTTGGCACATTTGGATTTGACCTTAACGAGGTCATAGAAGAAAAATACAACTTGCATTCTTATAATTTGCTTCAGAATAGTGATAAGGATGAAAACTGAACCACATTTAGCCAGGTTTTGTTCGATTGGTGCCCATTTCAATTTTCTCCCATAGACTTATAATGGGAGGCCTCAAAAATTGACATGACCTCAGGTCACACTCAAAGATATACGACTGTAGATATCGAAGGCCTTATTACACACTGTGAGTTTCAAATTGTTTGGTTTCAGCCACTGTGGCTTCGGCAAGATGTCAAAACTTACAAAAAACGTGACTTGAGGTCAAGGTCATTTTAGTGGTGACCTGACAACGTGACCTTGAAAGTTGGGAAGTCATTTTTTTAGAAAAGTGTGCGGAATTGATGCCCAAACAGCCTATACAAAATTTGGCGGCGCTTACGCGCCGCTTTTTTTTCCGTTATCCGGAAAAACCTGTGGGGGGGGGGGGGCGGATATCCGCCCCCCGTCGGTGCGAGGGTTAAAACACCCAATAGTGTATGCATCAACATTATATTTTCTGCGTTAATGGTGAAAATGTGGAGAATTCCAAGCTTTTTCTGATAGTGCTAGCATTATTTTATGAATTTAAAAGTTGTTTGCTGCATTTAAACAAAATACAAAGGGAGCAAAATCGCCTTATTGTTGCCAAAAATAGCAGGTTGAATAGCCATTTTTGGCATTTCTGCTAAAAACGGCACATGCTAAAAATGGCAACGCATGACCCCAACTGAGTTCAAGTTGTTTGGGTCAAAATTGGGCTACAATTTGAATTAATCAGCGCTTTAAAACCCTTTTCTAACTTGTTTCCCTTATCTCATCTTGTTGCCCCTTCTTCAAGCCTAAAACAGCATCATTTACAACTTTTTTGTATATTCCAACCGAAAGTCTCTCATTCCTGTTTTGATGCTACATCAACATGGCAACTGTATTTTACGGGGGAGGGGGGCTGGGGATGCTGTCACCCCTGTTAGCTGAAGGTCTGGCTGCGCCCCTGACCAAGAGGCACTGCAGCATTCTCTACCCTCTGTCCAGCCAATTAACTCGGCACTGATCAGGCACAACGGTTTAATCCCATTGTGCTCGATCGGTGCCCAAGTTAATTGTTGGCTGGGTTTTTGGCTATGCCTTGAAACTAATAGGTACCAATCTTAGGAAGGCTAGTATGAACAAACAACTAACTACTGGCTAGGAGGGGAATGCAACAGGAGTGGAATATGATAGGGAGGGCAATATGAACAGGAAGGCATTGTTAACAGGAGGGCAATTCGTCATAGGGTGATTCGTAATTGGAGAATATGAATGGGAGGGTAATTTGTTATAGGATGATTCGTAATAGGACAAAATGAATGGGAGGGGATTGTTAATGGGAGGGGAATTCGTCTAGGACTATTTGTATAGGGTAAATGTAAAGTAGAGCATTGGCAAACAGGAGGAGAATTTGTCATAGACTCATATAGGCAAATTAATGAATAGGGTAATATTAATGGAGAGGGGATTTGCAAATTTGGATGGCATTGCAAATCAGGAGGGAATGCGATAGGGAGGGCAATTAGTAACGGGAAAAAACGATTAGGGCACCGGCCCGCACAGCAGTACCCTATTTTGTTACCAATATAAATATTGAAATTCTGGTATTACGGTATGTTGAGGCCTGATGGTAGTTTCTCATAAATGTTGCATTGTTTCAGTATGACAAAACTTGATATGGATGGGTGCCTGCTGACTCAGGCTGTAGTAATTGTAATATCATTGGTATGGGAATAAGAATGGATGGTTGTGCTCTTAATCCTCGTCCTACAGGGGTTACGAAATATGTCTTAAAATGACCCCCTGAGGTTGTTCTTACACATGCAGCGAATCTTGCTCTAAAGTCAGTGAAGCAGCTACTTTTTAGTAGCTGAGTTTGCAAAAATTATACGTATGTTGTTAAAAAAATAAAAAAATGGTCAAGTGGTTTAGGAGACGATGGCGTTATAGTGACGTCATGTTGGTGAAAAAACGATAAATTTCAGAAAAAAATCGTAGAAAATGGGGTTCTGCAGCAAATTGCAAACGGAAAACGGCAAAGATCGAAAATGACATTCTCTTTAAAATGTCAATGTCTGATTTTTGCAATGTTGGGTTTTTGATGCCCAAAAATTCAAAAAACGATTTTTTGGATTTTTTTTAAATCAAAACATTCAATAATGTTCAATATTCCGAAATATATGTGAGAAAATTGAGCATGGACAATACTCAAGCCAAATTTCAGAGCATTAATATCTTTTTTGACTGAGTGATGGCTCCCTAAGTGTAAGGAAATCGTCATTTTTTAAATCAATTTTTTTTTAGTTTGTTTTGACTAGATTCGAACAAATGCACATCTTTTTTGTCTTTATGAGACAAAACTGGTCCAGGAACATGCATTTTATTTACATTTATCAATTTCTATTTTTGAGGTCTTCTGATAAAGCAAATCGCTATTCTGGACGTGGTCGAGTCGAGGTCATTCACTTGACCTGGAGGGTCACCCCTTGACCTGAAACATAAAAATTGCATACCTTTAGATTCTTCACATGCCATACAACATGCCGATTCTTACTGCGCTGCTCTATGTTGCTTGGTTTGGAAGTTAATAGGGGGGGGGGTAACGTCAGGCTAACAGTCTTTTTAGGACCTCCCCCATAGGGCGAAGGTGAGAAAGCTCCCATAGGGTGAGGGTTAATGCACCCCAACCACCAAATTACTGAAATACTTATATCAAAATCCATGAACCCATCTTGATATTTTCTGTGGTAGAGCCTAGAGGTGCAAAACTTACATTTATGTAATTTTGGTGATACAGGGAAATAAAACAATAGAGGGGGAAAACTGAATGCTGGACAGGTTTTAATATCAGACTTCATGCTATTGCCAATATAGAAAATACTGGCACACTAGTGAATTACATGACAAGTATGATGTTAAGATGTGTCCACTGTCCACTGTCCAGCATTAGGTACTGCTGTTTACCCAACTCTGATTCTGTGGGTCATTCCAGCTGGCAGGCATGACCTATGACATGCCTTTTGTACTACTTTCCAATATGTGACACACGTATGGCAAGATTTGTTAGAAAGTAGTATGGATATATGAAATCACATTAATCTGGGGCAGTGAATGGTGTCTTTTGCACACTCAACAAGCTGGTAAAAATATGGACGCCCCATAGCCTAGTAGCTGCGGCGCCCATCTTCATCATTATTGTTATACATTCATCATTATACACATGTTATACATTCATCATTCATCATTATACATAATCATCTTCATCATTATTGGTAAAAATATAGAGGGATCATTCCTAGTTCAACATTTATTTGTATAATGATATCACCTCATCTGTTTGAGTTTCAGGGCTGCATGAGTGAAGTTGTCAAGCAACAGAGATGGTCAATGTTCTCAAAGGGATGCTAATTGAGTGGTAAGTTGCAAATGGGCCAGGTGTTAACTCATTGTCATTGCAGCTTTCAGCACAACACCTGCTCATTGTGATGACTGAGGAGTCTGAGTCAGGTGACTCAGACTCCTCAGGTCTTCATAAGCCCTGTCAGAGCCATGCCCAACACATAGCTTTGATTCAGCGACCCTAGTACAAGGCTACAGCAGCTGTTGAAACCAGAGTGCCATGGTCCCTGCGGTTCAGAGGTCAACCACAAGCCCCGTGCCTTTGATCATGTGTATACAGGCTTCTTATGAACACTGAATGCTGCGATGCACCATTTAGGTGACATTTCATCCTGCGGTCGCTTTGTAGCGACTGCAGGAACCGCAGCCATGTAACGTCATACCTGTCGCTCCATTCCCACATTCCGTTACCCCTCCCCCTCCCCTCTGCTGCAGACCACTGCTGACCACCGAACAGCAGCCGATCGCAGGGCCCATGAACAGCACTCATACGTTTGGGCCACAGCTGGCCAAAATTGTATTGACTGATACAGAGATTCAGATTAGAGAGAAGCTTGAAGTTTAGAAGCAGCTGTTGCCTGTGTAGCCATGGTTGTTGGACTTACTGGTTTGATTTGTAAGCATGTTGCAGACCATTGTAATTATCGAACTTTTAAGCATTACAAAAATAGCATTTGTAGCTGAATCTGTAAAAATAATTTCAGTTAACATTAGTGTGATCATATTCAAGTATCCTGATATCAATGCCACCATGTTACAGTACTGGGATGTCATTGTTTGCCATTAATCTGTCAACGCTGTATAGTGTGCATATAGCTCCTCCACCTCTCCTCGGTCACAGCTGTTATTGGGTCCTGCCTTGGTATTGGCTCATGCCTAAGTTTGTCAAAATAAAGTATTTATAATTTAAATGCCTAAGGACAAGCTCTGGGATCAGCATTCAGTGAAGTTTGATACTTTGATATACAAAGATATGTTTTTCAACAGCCTCATATATTTCAGTGACCCTGCCATGAAGCAGTTCTTGTTGCACCTGGACGAGACTACCGCTCTGGGAAGAAAGTTCATCCTGCAAGATCTGGACCCAACACACCTGTTCATTTCAACTGATATCTACGACACACTTCAGGTGAAGTTGTTTTTGTTCAAGACCCTTATCGGTCCAGCTTATGTGTTAACTTATGCATGCTTGTTTGTTTATTGGGGTTTAAGGGCGCGCCGACACCTTTGGGTCAATTTGCGCCCATACTTACTTACTTATGCCCATACTTATGCATGCTGATGAAATATCACTCACCTCAAAATGCATTGAACTAAACCGCGATGTGAAATACTTTGCCAATGATTGATTGAATGAATGCGTTGTAATTGTAATCAATGTTGCTCGAACCGTGCGTTTTCTACGTGATCTGACTCGTCGATCGGCTTTGCTTACTATCCCATTTTAGATTTCTTCGAAATTCGAATCGATTGGACTACATTTATTGAGTAGTGAATTACGTAACAACTTCCCCGATCTCGTTCCGTGCTGTGATTTCGGCGTGACACGCGCTTGATCCATAGCAATCCGCCGCTGACTTCTCAATCTCTCCCTGTCTCAGGCTCGCATTGACGACTTGATGGACCAGATCAGCTTCCCGCTGGTGGAGAAATAATCAATCGCCGCTGAGCTCCCCCGCGCTACCGTTCAATCAGCATGGGCTCCCGTGCCCGCGCCGCGTCCTATGTGGTGCTGGACGAGGCGGCCCGTCGCCGCCGGCAGCGGAAGGCCCTCGAGGCGCTCGAGCAGGACAACTTCCACGATGACCCGCACGCCAACCTGGTGATGCACAAGAAGGCGCCGAAGTTTGAGGAGTCGCTGGATGGCAGGTCGCGACCGGATAGGAAACGCAAGGCACGCAGCTTCGAGTACTTCAAACAGAGGTGAGGCAATGATATGAGGGAAGAGCTGCTGGGTCTCGTCAGACAGTGCCCATGGTGCCGGGGATATGTGGTGTCCGCGCGCCTTTCCTTTTGATAAGTTAAGTGCTGAAGCAGGCTCATGCTCGACAAGATAGAGTATCTCATTCTATAGGTACACAATTTCCTTTAAGTAATCCGTCATCTCGCTTAAGCAAACCAGCCCAGGCTATTAGTACCCGTTCCGATTGACTTTCACTCGCACCACGCCCACACACCGCCTCTGCCCCCTGCCACAGGTTCCGCAAGACGTTCTCCTCGCTCCTGGAGGAGGAGCAGCAGCTGGAGCCGGAGCCGCCCAACTACAGCTCTGCGGCGGCCAGTGCCAGCACCCAGCCTGAGCGCCACCTGTGCGCCGTCTGTGGCTTCCCCAGCGACTACACCTGTGTACAGTGCGGCACGCGCTTCTGCTGCTCCCGCTGTATGCACACGCACCAGGAAACGCGCTGTCTCAAGTGGACCTCCTGAGCAGATGGCAGGGGATAAAGTGTGGAGGTGTGTGATGGCGTTGGACCGTGAGGACGCAGTGAGTGGCGGTGCACCGAGCAAGTCTGCTGTCTTGGAGTTGATGGATAAGCGATGCGGAATGCGAGCGTCAATGCTTGGCTGTGTGGTCGCTGAGGGCGAGGGGATGGCGCAGGGACGCTGAATCAGGAACAGTGAGACGTGGTCTGGTGCACGCCGTGATGCTGGTGATTTGATGAATCGGGCTGCAATGTGTCTTGAGTGCATGGTGCGAGTGTGGTAACGAGGCCGATTCGGTGATTCGTGTTACGGTAGCGTGCGTGGGTGTGCGGCTAAAAAAACAGTGTTTGGATAGCTGTTGGAACGCACCAATCCGGACGCTCATTTCAGTGAACGCGAGTTACAGTTGAAAGACGGCAGTGCCCTTTGACGTCCGTCAAGCGTAGGTGTCGGTGCGAGTGTCTGGTTATAGTGTGGCGGTTGGCTGTGTGCAGCACACAGAGCCAAAGGTGGCTGACGCCTTGTTTCACACCATGATTGACTCATTATTGATATTGAATATTGCGAGAAAGAGACCTAGTCGATACAAAACACTAAGGTAGTCGTATGACGCTCTTACCAATTCGTGCAGCGAAGGCAGCACGTTCGGATGGGAGAGCTGAAGAGCTTTGCTAGAACCGGGCCAGCAACCCCGATACAAGCCTATATGAGTTCGGATATATAGCCTAGCGGGCATTCGGAACATCGCCAACCCAAGAGCCGTCGCCGAATCGTAAGAAAGACCTACGTCCGGACTGAGGAACCAGGACCTATGTGATCTTGCAGACCACGCCAATCGAGATATTCTGATGTTTGAACCAGAATGGAGAGAGTAGTATATCAACCTTTCGAGCACAGATGGTGTGTAAATAACTGCGCGAGTATAAGGGAGCTATTCTTATGCGTGTACGTCGCAGCACGTGATTAAATAAATGCAGCCATTTTACTGTAGGAACAATGTTTCTATATGCTGGCGAGAGGTATCTGAAAGCGGACTCCCAAGGCCGAGATGACTCATTTTGATGCCTACTGTCTGAAAGAGCCTCACTACGCTGTGTGCCCATGACGTTGTCTTATGCTTCGGAAAGGTCGACTGTACACTATAGCCAGGGAGCACGGGCTAGCGCACAGTAAAGTCCTGCCATTCAACACGGCGACACGATATAACGCAACATCCCACGATCTGATACGGCTGACAAAGCTCCACCTTCGTTTATTGAAGACTAGCGGTAGCAAGTAGCGCAGATGATGAAATGGATTTCAGATGCATGATATAGTCAACATCAATTTCGCGTCCGTTCTTACTGTCTGAGAACTGGATCTACCGAGTCTTAACAATTGGACATTCACACATGCTGTGGTTAACAGAGAAGTGAAATGTCACTAGATTAATTGATAAATATATACCAGAAATATATATATCACATCCAAGGGTGAACTATAATTCCTTTAATGAGTAAGCTCTCAGGAGCAATTCGTCTAAATGATAAGCACAAGATCTATGTAGTACACTATGCGCTAAAACTATAGACACTACGAGGACTAGGATACGCTAAACACTATGTTGCTGCACTGGCAGGCGAACGAGAGCGCCGCGTTTTCCGCGCGTCTCATAGCGAGAGAGGACGAGACGAGAACACTAGAGAAGACACAGACGGCGCAGGTCTCAGAGAGGGGTGGGTTCTCCGGAATGCTCGACCGCATGTCTCCGCGCGTGCGCGAGCTCGTCATGCACCGTTTCTGTTCCTGGCGGAGCCAGCGCGCGAGTTTTTTTCATTCCGAGTTTGCCCGCGAGAGAACACACGTGCAAAGTTCTTTGTAGCGGCCGACCGCACGACCGTCTTCACCCGCCGGCCAGTGAGTCTATTCCGCGGTCTCGGCGTGTCAGTGATCGTGGCGCCTGATTCTGGGCGCGAGAGAGTGAGCGAGATGTAGTCGACCTTCCGTTGCCGGCGACGGCCGGCCACAGGCGGTGGCTCGAGGTCGATGAGAGGTGGCTCCAACGGGATTAGCATCGGTAGCCGGCGCGGCCCCGACCCCGCTGACGTCGCGGACGAGGCGTCCGACCGGTTGAAGCCAGAGTCCACGCTCTCGACGTCATCGCAGAGGTCGACCACCTGGACGAGGTCCTCGGCGGCCGTAGCTAGGAAGTCGTCATCGACGTCGGCCAGGTGGTCGGCGACCGGGCGCCAGCCGATGCGGAACAGGGAGGCTCGCTCTGGCTCCGTCAGCTCCAGCTCCATCTCGAGACGGTCGTCGAAGTCGGAGAGGTCGGCCGTGTCCACGGAGCTGACGGAGAGTGTGTCGGGCTCGGCCACCGCCTGGCGCAGGTGACGTACTGCTGAGCGCGACGACGGAGAGGCCGGCCGCTCGCGCTCGCCAAGGTATGTGTTCTGTGGCGGCAGAGGCTTTGGTTTGGGTTTGGTGGCGGGTTCCGAGCGGCGGAAACGGTCCTTCAAGTATGGAGCGTACTTCTCCATCAACTGGGCCATGCGATCCTTGGCGCTCAATGGCGCCTTGCTGCCGGAATCGGACTTGCCTGTGAACTGTTTGGGTTTCGTGGAGCTACTGGCGATAGACTTACTGGTGGAAGAGGACGATGATTTGCTTGGCTGTTTGTCCCCTGTCATGCTTTTAGACAGCTTTTCGACGGACATCACAGTTGATTTGGACAGTTTGTCGTTCAAATCGCTCGTGCGAGATTTGTACTTGGATGATTCTGACTTCCTTGAGGAAAGTACTGATGAAGATGATGGCTTGGTTGAATTTGAAAACTTGATGTCTTCTACAGGTGACGAAATGCCCGAGTCGACCTTGGTTTTCGCCACAGATTCTGCAGTGAGCTCTTTAGATGCTGATGAAGATGACTTGTTTGCCAACGGTGACGTCGGTGGCGAAGCCGGAGTATTTGTTGACGATCGTTCTACAGACAGCTGCTTTCTCCTCTTGCCTGAGTGTTTCTCAGACGACGAGCCTCTCTTCTTGGACGACGACCTTCGTTCAGACGACCTGTCGCGACTTCTCGAAGACTTCTTGTGAGCTGATGACGATCCTCTGCTCCTGGACCCCGACCCACTCCGCTTACTGTCACTTTCCCGCGACGTCACCTTTCTGTCTCTCTCCCGCGACGTCGCCTTTCTGTCTCTCTCCTTCGACGTCGCCTTCCTATCCTTTTCCCTCGAAGTGTCCTTTCTCACTGTCCTCTCTCCCTCGCTCGACGCATCCACCTCCCCCACCTCCCCTGAATCAGATTTCACGGACACATCCACCGCCTCCTTTCCACTCTCCGCCACAACCACCTCCGCGGCCACTCCATCCACCGGCTCTCCCTGAACACCGTCCGGTCGCTCCCTGCCATTGCCGTAGCCGTGGTAGCGCTGTCCGGACCCGGACCCGCCGCCCCCGCCGCGGTCGTCGTCCCGCCCGTGTCCGCGGCCGCCGCGGTTGCTGTGCCCGCCGCTGCGGCCGCGGTGTCCGGCCTGGTCGTCGTCGTCGCGGTCACGGCGCTGGTGGTGCCGGCCCCGACTGCGCTGCTCCTCGTGGTCGTCGCCCCGGTCGCGGTCCCGCCGCTCACGATCGCGGTCCCTGTCGCGTCGATGCCGGTCCTCGTCACCGTGTCGACTGCGCTCGTCGTCGTGTCGGCTGCGCTCGCGGCGGCCGCGGTCACGGTCCCGCTCGCGCCGTCGTCGCTCCTCGTCCGACGGGTGGCGGCCGCCGCGCGGCTCAGCGTCGCCCCGGCCCCCGCGATCCGGCTCGTCGCGCGGCGGGCGCGGCGGCGGCTCGCGGTCGGCGTCGCGCCGGTGGCCGTCCTGGCTGTCAGCGCCGTCCGGCGGGCCGACGAACGACTGCAGGTCGACCGGCTCCTGCTCCTCCAGCGACATGTTCGAGTTGCTGGAGCCGCTGCGCTGCGCCGGCACCGGCGCCGCAGACGTCTCAGCCTCTCGGTTGTCCGTCTCCAGCTCCAGCTTGATCATCTGGTCGATGGCGGGGTCCATGTGGCCCACGCGGTTCATGATCCCGCTGAAGTCAAGCCCATCTGCCTTGCCGAGGAACGAGCCCCAGCTCTGCTTCCCGTCGTCGGACAGCGGGCTCATCTGTGCGCGGATGTCGGGGCTGTCTGGCTCACTCCCCGAGCCCGCCGCAGACTCGTTGGACGCTGATGAGATGGACATGGAGCTGTTGCTGGCTCCGGCCGGCTCGTCCGGGCGCGGCTCGGGTGCCCGCGCGTGGAACTGATTTGCCCACGTGCCGAAGGTGTTGCCGCCCGTCTCCGGCGTCGCCTCCTCCATCTCAACGTCGTCGTCGATTTTGTCTGCGGTGCGGGAGGGGACGGGGGGTCAGCGGCCAGGCGTGTATGGTGCAACACAGACGTTCTAGCGGTGATCACGGCAACGTAGGGTTCAATGCACTTAGATCGCGGAACAACACAATGCTGCCTATGGCCAATACCGATATGATATCCAGCGCCCGTGTCATACCGCATTTCCGAAATATAAGTCAAATGCCTCATAAGTCATTAAGTTACAGTTCACTGTAAGTTTATCGATTGGTCATTCACAGGTGTCTGAAAATAGTATAGATTGCAAAGATCGACATAAAAACAAACTGTCCAGCATACCTTCAGTCTCATCCTTGATATCCAGCATTTCCTTGACTAGCAGCTGGATCTGTGGCATGTAGGTGGTGTAGATGTTTCTGTCGACCACCTGGTCCACGATACGGTCTACACCAATCTCCAGAAATCGGGACCTGACAAAATACAAGGATAAATGGTAAATAATTGCAATGGTCAAAGGTGAAGTTTAGTACAATAAAATGTAACATTTGGCGGTTTCGAAGTGACTGGTCACAACTCACATTATGGAATAATGAACAGCTTTACTAAGTGAGACACAGGCTTCAATACCCCTGTCATTCCATGACAGTGTGGCGGTGAGGCGATACAGCCTAGGCATCTGTATATTGTGCTCACTCGGACAGGTGTTTGCGGAGCCGCTCGCGCAGCTGGTTCCTGTTGAGGTCGGGCGTCCATTTCTGCTTGCCCAGGAACGTGGTGACGGTGCTCTCCACGCGCTGCCGCAGGTTCTGGTAGGCCGGCTGTAGCACAAATACACGACAGCATGTCACGCCACTCAGTTGGTGTGGTGAAGTACCAACATCAATGGGATTCTGGCCCAGCGGGCACATTCTTACCTGGGAGAGGAGAAGAGGTATGGTATACACCAGGTTCCCAAACTGAATTTGGGATTCAAGTATAATTTTCGGCATTGTTTTGCGCCGAGTTTTATTTTTATTTTATTTCACAAATCACTCTTTTCATAAACGTATCAATCATCAATAATGCATGTTGCTATGTCAGTGAAGGTCTGGTCAACAAAAGCAGCAGAGTGCACTTCTTCTTTGCCACCAGCTCTGCATAGGAGACCACGAATGCCCCCACTGTCTACCGTAACAATGTACACCATCTTACATTCACAGAAAATTGCGGCACTCTAGCAAAAAAAGTAAAGCAAGTATACAAGTATATGAATAAAAGAGGTGTAGACCTAGAACTTGGTACTACTTGTTACTACTTGGTACTACTTGGTACTACTCTTGGTACTACTTGGTACTACTCTGAAAAAAACTCTACCCTATTGTAACATAAACTGTCTCTCAGAGCAGCAATGCCCTAGAAACATGCATCATTGCTGATTACAGGGAAAACATGGTGATCTGTGTGTCATGGAAACTGCAAAGATGAATAGCTGCAACAAGCACCATCCCCAAAAGTGGCATAATTCAGATACATTTTGAGTCATTGGGGTGTTTTCAATGTGGACTGGTCATGTCAGTTAAATATTGTTTTCCTTTCCATTTAGCTTATTTTCGGTCCTGACTAATCAGATGTGTACTAACTCCTATCATATTCTATATAAGAAAAAATAAAGACATTGTTATAATGTTATATAAAAACAGCACAAATTATTTTAGACATTTACTAGCCATGTCATAAATATAAACTATGTATACTTAAAATCAAGCTAACAAACTGTTAACGGCTACAGAAAACCAATCAAACCTCTTGATGATACAAATAATATTCCTAAGCCTCCTAGGTCTTGGAAATAATTCAAGAAAAGATTAGTATTACGCATAAGCCTTACCCTTGTATCGACATCTGCTAAACAGTGTTTTCTGAATGTATCAAAGTTTCCCCTAGACTTCAATTCATTCACAATCTTCTCGGTGGTTTCTTGAAGTGTTGGACCATCAGGCTGTGGTGGCAGTATATGAGCCATCTTACATTCTGAAAAAGAGATTCCATATTTGTTAAGTTTAACCGAGCCGACCAGAAGCTGATTGAAAGGGTGTAAAGAAGGGCCAACAAGCTGGTACAGTCCATCAGGTATCTGCCCAATGCCTTACCTGGAACGGGTCCGTCACCTGTAACTGCCAACCTTCTACTATTGAAGATGTTGAGGAGACATGATTGTCATCTATTAAATCCTAAACGGAGGTCTTGACCTGCAACTGGATCAGTTTTTCACAACAATGGAAACCACCATGATAAGAGGACATCAATGGAAGCTGAGGAAGCTCCAGGCCACCTCTTGGGTCCGAAGGAATACCCTAGCAGTGAGATCTGTCACTAACTGGAATTCACTTCAGTTGGACAAACTAGGAGAGGCAATACAAAAGTTGACCAATCAAAAAGTTGATTGAAGTGGGCGGAGCAATGCCCTAATCAGGGCACTATACACTGGGTACTCCAAAGTTTGTTTTGGTATACACTAGAAATATACTATAAAGACTAAAAACCATACCAAAAAGTGAAGGCCACAAGCAGATCTGGAATAATATACCAGGATATGGCTGCATCTTACTAACGGCGTGTATGGCGCTCTTGTTTCGATCAACAACCTCATATATAAGCGTAATGGTCCCTGCGTTGTCCCTGCGACCCCCATTGACCGAGTTGTCTTATGACGGCGGCCATCTTGGTACTCACTAAAGTAGTCGGCGGGTGTCGCGATTGCATACTTTGGCTAATAACTCGAGAACCGTTGGTTGGGCTTGACATTTTGATCCCAAAAAATCGAAATAAAACGCTCAACCTTGATTTGCTATGATACAAACTTTGTATATTTCTTTGAGAAAGTCTCGAAAGACTTTGGTTTGAAAATGGCATTAAACATGTAACCCTAGGGCCAAGAGGAGAAGTCACGCCCATGCTACCATATAACTTTGGACCCCCGGCCCTAATATAGGCGAACAATCAATATCTTGATTGATATTGGTACATCACCACATTCAAACATATCGTATGGATCAAAAGAAAGCCTATATGGATAATATTTGTGTTAGAAAAGAAATAAAAATAACTCGTCTACCAAAAAAGTGTTGTACCAGTCTCCATCAACTGGTTGTTTTGGTCTTTCTGAAAAAAATAAAAATTATTTATAATTCATGATTTATATATATATATATATAAAATTATATATAATATAATATACATTATAATATATATATATAATATATATATATATATATATTATATATATATATATATATAAAACATTAAAGACATAAAAGAAGAGTGCAACAAAAGCCTCCAGGGCCCATACGAGTTGCACATATCCCCCCCCCACCAACGCCCACCAGGTCTCACCTCCAGTCCACCCCACCTACCTAAAACAAGTCTAATCCACGAGACTTATGAACTAACCCTTCTCTGGGATTAGTTATCTATATACCGGGTGGACCAAAAAGGATGTGAAAACCATATTGAAATTGATAAATTAAACATAATTACCCTTCAGCAGACGGTCACAGTGCAAATCGGAAATGCCCGTTTCATGGAAATTAGTCAAACCAGAGCCAGCTGTCTCACACCAGCCATAATGGTCACAAACATTCACCACACTCAGATGAGTCGTTTAAAGCAACTTTTCTACATGCTGCCATCACGGACAAGGCACAGCTCGGGCCCCGCGTCTTGGAAGACTATATGGCTCGGCGGCACATGTCTGCGGTATTGGCACACACAGCCCTAGTTACGACCCTTTTCAGGTCGTCCAGGTTCTTCAGACCCTTTTCGTATACCTGGTCTTTCAGGGGACCCAAGAGAAATAAATTGATGGGGGTCAGATCCGGAGACTTGGCCGGCCAGCCATTCTTCGCAACGCAGGAGATCACGCGGTACCTAAAGTGCTCTTTCATACATTTAATTGTCTTCCTGACTGTGTGTGGAGGCACCCCGTCCTGCTGAAGCCACATATACTTCATGTCTTTGCCATGCTTGTCAGTGGCACACCTCCAGAAATTATCAAGTACCGCCTGAAAGCGCTCCTGGTGGACTGTCGCTGTCTTGCTGTTGACTCTTGGAACCAATATGGCCTGATGACCCCTCGGCTGCTCAACCCACACCAAACAATAACCCTGCTGCTCTGCAGCGGCATGTCCTTCACCATATAGGTTTATAGTTTGACCAAAATCGACTGTTCTGGGAAATGACGGTGCCTTCGAAATAAAAGTGTGCCTCATTCGAGAACCAGATGTTGTGGGCAAAGTTGAGATTTAACTATTTTGGCAATTTACTGCTTACTTTATGGAAACATTGCTCACAATAATCAAACGTATGTCAAACAAATGTTCCATGAAACTGATGGCACATGATATATAAAATCATGTGTTAAATTGCTTGAACGGGTTTTTCCTGGTGAAGAAACCAAATGTTTCCATCCTTTTTGGTCCACCCTGTATATATATATATATATATATATATATATATATATAGTATATTATATATATATATAGTATATATATATATATATATATATATTATATATATATATATATATATATATAATATATATATATATATTTGTTATGCTTCCTAGAAACTAAGGAGTGTGCCTTCTCACATTGGTCATGTGGAGTGTGTTGACAAAACGCCCATTCCCCAGATTCCACTTTAGTTGCTGATTATTATTCCAAATTCGCCAAGGATCATATCACCGCCGGAACAAAATTATCAATATTCGCCAGAGAGCTTTCGCTACTAGAAGCATTGCTATTAAATTACAACCCTAGCATAGATTGTTAGCGCTGGCTAATAGAAAACAACTCGTGAGCACTGATAGCAGCTGCCGAACAGAGCCTTGATAACTATAAACAAACCCAAACATTGTTCGTAAGGGTTTGTTTATTGCCTTTGGCGCGCCATTGTAGGTAACATCTTCGTTACTCTGTTTATAGTGACGATTTTTTAAATAAATGTAGTCCGAATGTTTTTAATAGATGGCTTTCCGAGGTCACGACCCGCGCTAAGCAGAGCTTGTTGCGCTGGTCCTGACCTCACCACCCGATCGCACAATTCCTGTTGGCCGGTCAGAAATTAGTTAGGGGGCGGGGACCGGGTGGGAAAGTTTAAATTATCTGGATTTTTTAACTCAAGAAGCAGAGCGACCCGACATACCTGGACACCGGTCCGCCCCGCTCCTGACGTCACCTGGCCTTGATTTGCGACCACTGCTACCGGCCGCAGCCTCCCAGTCAGACAAATAGCGACCCGCACCGAAAACACGACTCGAAGCCCAGGCTGCCACTACTGAGATAGGTCAGAAGACCAGCGCTCTCCCACTGAGCTACAGGGGCGGCGATCGTTAATGAGTTTTGAATCAAAACAAATGCGAAACAGAATATAAGTAAAAATTGAACTTAAGGGGCTCCAGACGTGAATTTTATCGAACCAATGATCAAACCAATATCTTCTTACCGTAAGAAAAATATATTTGACATTTCAAAAGAGTAGGCACACTCCCTTTAACTATTTTTCAGATGTTACCATTATTATAATTTTATTTTAGCTTTCTTTTCCAGTAATACAGAAATAAACATATTGCATTACACAAAATATATGTTTAAAAAATAATACAATCAGCATATTGATGAGACAGCTGTTTGCACAATCTAAAAGTTGATCGCTGCCATAGTTTTCTGATGCTCGCAATCAATATTTAGATTGCAGCAGATCATCGAATGCAGGTTCATTTTTGTTTTGTTTAAGGTATCTTTCATATTCTATACACAGCTTCATATAATTTTTCCTTGCTGATGCTGTGGTTCTTGGTTTAATTCATTGCTTGATTACTCAAATATTGGCGTTTTACTGAAGGTCTGCAAGCATGCCCATATTACGAGGGCTGTTCAATAAGTAACGTTAAATCATCTGTATTTCAGTCAAATTTTGGTTGAGCGGACATGGGTACAACACCCCAAAATGTCTTGGAAAAAAATCTCCTCTACAAAATTACTTTTCTTGTTTGTGACCATATTTATTAATCCAGCATCCTGGGCCTCCACAACTTGCTTCTCCACCCAGTCACCGTTTACCATCACGCACTTCTCCCATCGCTCCACCCAACGCCGAATCCCGCCCGGAATAATTCCTTGGCGGTGATCCGTGCACCGTATTCGTTGGCCATCTTTCCAATTCCTCATTCATAAATAGGGGGCCAAAGCCAAGCAAAGCAAAGCGTATGAAAGAAACAAGTCCAGTGGACCCACAACAGGTGGAAGGGATGACCGGGGCATCAGATCAGGGCTGTTACGGCGGGGTGGGAATCGCCCCAGCATCGCCGTCTCTCCACCTCTCGTTCAGGTGATTGGCGACGGTTCACTGGTCTTCCAGATGCGAGGCATGTCTTGTGCATTGTTTCCCTTTTTGAACCGCTGAAATCCCACTGCAACCAATTTTGTTAAACGCCATTGTGTCCTCATTATCAACTTCGCGGAGTTTTGCGTAAATTTTGGCTGGTGAATTTTCACCGGACAGGACAGCAAATTCGATAACGGAACGCTGCTTCATCAATGTTTCCATAATGCCCGTTGTTGAAAACAAAATTGTATTAGGAAAAACGCAAATAGCCATTTTGTAGCAAATTGTTCGTAGATTCTCGTAGTGTTTATTGTTTTTCTATACTACCTTAGGTCATTGAGTTATAACACATTTTACGTTACTTATTGAACAAACCACGTAGTTGGGCAAACTGCAGGGAGGACGTAATCTAAATATTGACCAATCAATATTTATATTATTTATGATCATATTTGGGCATGCTTGCAGCCCTTCACTAAATTTGCTGTATGACGGTTCTGGAGGAACCAAAGCACTCCACAGTTTCAGAAATGGCAGAATACATCCCAAGCTACCCCTCATCCACTGAAACAACTATGGAAATTTTGATTATTGGTTGTTAATTATGGAACCGCTCTAATCAAAATATATATTATAAGCACTACCCTGGCAGTTCACCAGCTGTGGACCAATCTAATTTTAGATTACATCAGCTGTTTAATCAAAATTTTGATTACAAAAAAATGTTAAAATAAATATTTATTTTCTAGAAAATATTGTTTGGGCGCACATCACAATTTTATTTTGAAAACTAACATCAAAATAAATAAAAAACATTTCCTGTTAATAATACAAAAGGCATATAAAAACAACTTCAATGGTCAGGTCTTTTCATTTCATGACATATCTGACAAAATGTACGCTTGTTTACCCTGAAATACTCTAATCAGATAAAAATGTATGTACTTGCTCTTTCGCTGGGGGAAGAAAATTTGCTGTGATGGGCACTTTTTGAACCGTGATGAAGTGTTTCAAGGTGTACATGTCAGAAAGTTAATCTAAATTTTGACTATCACTCATTTATCACATCATTAAAATGGGCATTACTCTGCCCATTTTAATGATGTCACAATATACATATTTATTAATCATATTTATACTGGCTCCCTGCAGTTTACCCAACTGATATATGGGCATGGCTCCACCCACTTCAATCAACTTTTAGATTGATACATTTTTATATTGCCTCCCACTAGTTTGCCCTTCTGACTTCCTGCCTCCATGATTGTCCTTTCCTCCTGAATCAACCAGTTTAAATCCAGATAAGCACTGGAGTGACCTCACCTTTGTCACCCCAGACTTAGACCAAACTAGTCTACAGCTTGGTGAGATTGGGACCCCACAGGCCTTCCAAATTTCTGAAAGTGACAAGTTAAGGTAAGGACATATGACAGTATTGGATTATGGTACCCCAAGTACACCCTACCCCAAGTCAAAGTGTCACAAGGGCAGGATGGGAATTCTACTTTTTTGTGTTGGTATAGGAGTACATATCTTCGCAATGGAAGAGTAAAACATAACTTGATGGTAGGCAAAATGAAAATGCTGGATATATATGATGAATGTTCCTATACAATTTTTCTATACTTCCATTGTCTTTGATGTATAACATGTCATGCATTATCAAATATTATTACAAATTTTAATAAATATTTCATGAGGAGCTACGAAAACTCATCAATTTTTACAGTCATAATTTGGGAGTCAACATTTGTTGGTGGTCTATAAAAACCAATAAATATTAACTTTTCCAACAGCACAAGGGTCCTGGTCACTTGTTGTAGGTATCAGTTAAAGATACATCAGGGCCCTGTTTTCTAAGAACATTTAACTGAGAGGGTATTCATTCTTGCATAAACTATGGCTATGGTTTCGACAGTATCTGACTGGGCCGGGCTCTCATTACCAACACATTTAAAATTTGGGCAGCTTTTTATAAATTTGGTAGTTTTTTGAATGTCAAGCAAGATAAAGATATATTAGGTGAGAGGAGCTAATTCGGATCTGGCAATCCTGCCCCAAATGGGGCAGGATTTGTGGTGCTCCCAAACTATCTTTTGTCACATTCCTGCCATATTTTGCAGACTGGTGGGGCAGTGTTTGGGACAAAGTCACGTTTGTTGGTTTTTAGACCACCAACAAATGCTGTACTCCCAAGTCCCAAATCATGACCGGTAAAAATGTATTTTTTGTACTCCTCATGAATATTTATTGTTAAACTAATTAACATGTTTGTTAAAGAGAAAATCTGTTTTTTACTAGGGAAAACAGGTTGGTAGTTCATCATTATTAATCATTAATGTATCAGTATTTCTTATTTTTGGCATACCATCCGGTTATTTTGGTACTCTTCCATTGCGAAGATACATACTCCTACAATAACAGAAAATTGTAGAATTCCAACTGTGGTGGGGGATTTGTGCCCGCAGACGCAGTGCCTTGTTGTTGTGTTGCCAATCAAACTCAAAGCCAGAGGAAATCCTGTGAAAATTCCTTAGAGGCCTTGTGATACATTATGAAAATGTCAGTGGGCTTATCACATTAGTGTCAGGAATAAGGTAGATAAAAAAGGAGAAACAGAATGCAATAATAATATGGACAATTTATCCCACAGTACAAAAGGCGCTAACTGACAAAGTTCCTAGTCCTGAACTGACTATCTGGCTCTGAAACCCACTACATAAACCTAAACCTAAACCACAGTGCAGGGAGTATCCAGTGAAACAATAGGGTGATTTTGATTTGTATGTTTTTATTATCGCAACTTGAAGTGCAGCTTGAACTGTAAATTATCTCTAACCGTGTTTTTGAGTCAGTCATCGTGGTGATTGCGTAACCATGCATGACACAATACAACATATTTGAAGCCAGACACATTGAATGTAACTCAAACACACACAATTTTACAGAAATTAAATAGCAATAACAAATGCATACCCTTCAACTATCCAACTCCTGTCCAAACAAAGTATGAGTCAGGATAAGGGTACGGTCATTTGGCAGCAGCTCTACATCGGCATATCTGGCGCTTTTGAGACATGCAGTATTTTAATTTCTTTATTTTTTCTTCAATGCCGTCATTTTATTAAGTAATGCTATAATTTATTATTTTTAATTAATCTTGTATTAAAGATGTCTAGCTAAATACATTTCAATAATACTTGTTAATAATAATTGTGGTATTTAGGTATCAACAATAACTCTTACGTTTTTTCTTTCTTAAATGACGTACTTTGGGTGGATCGTACTCAGAGCGAAGCCACTGAATTTGAAACGTTCTAAAAATTCCCGCGAATCGGCCTTTTCAAAATACACCTTTGTTATGCACTGATATGTTAGAACGATTTTACCATTGTGGCTTTTTTCTCGTTCGAGACGCATCTAAAATATATTGGTGAACAACGTTAGGTATATCGAAATTGACCTAGGCCTGAGGTCAGGTCAAGGTCAAATATTATATATGAAGTTGATCTTCTTCTCGACAAGTCAATACATTTTATGGTAAAAATCACACTCGCTCTAATTTGATTTGGTCAAAGGTTTCATTGCAGAAAAGCCATACGTGACCTTGGGGTCCCCTTGAGTTTCACTCTTGTAGAGGTCACAGAACAGAATAGGTGACGTAGGGCCTTGCAGCTTTGCATCAGGAGTTGGTGATTCCGGTGAATAACTGGTCAAATTTAAGGATTTCCTATGGATTTATGCGTGTTTTAATTTTTGCCCATTGACTTATAATGGGGAGGTCACGAAGCCTACCTGACCTTAGGTCTACCGGATATGAAAAGTCGAGATATACACACTGTCGGTACTGTATCACCGGATAATCACTGGGGTTTAAAACTGGTTCGCTCAATAATTTTGGCTGTGGCATTAGCGACCGCAAACATGTTTGGATTTGGGATCACTTCGCTTTGACTGGTGACCTGACGCTGAGAAGACGAGGTTCAGAATTGTACAGTCATGTGTGTAATTAGTTCTCCTTACCAGCTGTGCTTAAATTTAAGTGACGCTGCCGTGCCGTCGTTTTTTTTGATTTATTCATTAAAAACTCTGGTTGGAGGGGTGGCGGAAATCTAACCCCCTGTGAGTACGTCGTTCTAGGGAAATACTCTTTCACCATAAGACGCATATTTACATTGTTTCTTATGTAATGTCCATAAGGCAAAGTGGACCCTGGCATCGGATAGACAAGGGATATTTCGATTTTCGTATGATTTGCTTACTTTTTTTCCGTAGCACTTCTCAACTCATCGTTTTAATCGAGTTTGAATTTTTCTCCGAAATTACTGTAACCTTCATAGGCGTTAGATTAGTGAAGGGAAGAAAAAATAAAACTTCCAGCTTTGGTGACGTCACCAAAGCTGGAAGCTACCAATGCCCTTGACTGGGGGCCGGTATGAGTGTCGCGCGCACAAGACGCAAATACGCAAATACAATACCAAGGTTGTAATTTGAAGTAGTAGCCGCTTGAACGAAACAGTGGCTCTAGTGTGATTTATCGATAAGATATGGATGACGTCACTGGTGTTAAACCAACACGCGCGCCGAAGCTCAGGCGAAATGTGTTGTGTGAACGGTTAAGGAGGGCCAGGGAGGGGGGGGGGGGGGGGGGTGGTGGCTTCGAAAGCATTTTCAGAGCGCTCTCCGATGCACCATCTAAGGTGCCTGCCCAATAGCTCTAAAGGTGATCTCCGGACTCCGATACAACTTTGAAACGCTGCCCCCACATACCTCCAGGGCGTCCTCGAACACACATCTGAAAGGTTGTCCTTCCGCCCAATCAGGCAGCCATGTCTCGATATACCTTCAAAAATATAACCTTCGGATGCATTCTGGCATGAGCCCATCCAGCCCACAACGCGGAACTTATGAATCGGCCGGGGGGCTCCTAGAGCTAATTTCATAGATTTTTTAACTCCATCTTACCATTGCAAACGCCATTAGGCCTAATGTTAACATTTGAAATCATCTGGGGGGCGGGGGGGCTCGGGCCCTCCCCAAGAGATATAAAGTTCCACCCCTGATCCAGCTCACACGCCTCCAAAGACGCCCTCCGGGCTCCGATACACCTCTGAAGGCGGCAGGTGCCCTCCCACATACTGACATACCTTCGAAGGCGGCCTCCGATACATAGGTATCCGAGGGCGCCCTCCCAAATAGCTCCCGAAGCCCTCTGAGAGACCAGAGGCGCTCCCGCCTCACATTCAGCGAGGGACACCTTTGGAGGTTATTATTTTGGAGGCATGTAGGGAGGGTGCTCTCGGGCCTCGGAGATATGTATCTGAGGGAGCTTTTGAACTATGTGGGAGGATACCATCAGAAGTGTATCTAGGCATTGGTGGGAACTTTTGGAGGTATGTGGGAACTGGGAACCGAGGGCGCCTTCATTGTACCGGAGCGTGCCTTTCATTCAGTGGAACGCACCTCATATTCTACCTGAACGCGCCTCATATTCAGCGAAAGGCGCATTCAGTGCCCTTCGCTGAAACCGAAGGCGTCTTCGGTGCATGAGGACGCCTTCGACGCCCAGGAAGAGAAATGGTGCCTTTCCCTCTAACTACGCCCGTGATACCTAGTACGGTTGAATTAACCTTTAAACTGCTTGGTACAGGATGTGTTTCGATTTTTGTCCGAAACGAGTGGAGTCCGAAGATTAACCCCAGTAAACATGCCGACGTCGGCTATACACGTCGGATGTCGGCCCGACGTCGGCTATACACGTCGGATGTCGGCCCCGACGTCGGCTGAACACGTCGGATGTCGGCCGAACGTCGCATACACGTTGATGTCGGCCTGACGTCGGCGTATACACGTCGGATGTCGGCCCGGACGTCGGCTGATACACGTCGGGATGTCGGCGCCGACGTCGGCTATACACGTCGGGAGTGTCGGCCTGACGGTCGCATACACGTCGGATGCGGGCTAGACGTCGGCTATTACACGTCGGATGTCGGCCCGACGTCGGGCTATACACGTCGATGTCGGCCCGACGTGGGGCGTATACACGTCGGATGTCGGACCTGACGTCGGCTATACACGTCGGATGTTCGCTCGACGTCGCGTGATAACACGTCGATGTGCGGCTCGACGTCAGCTATACACGTCGGAGTGTCGGCCCGACGTCGGCTATACACGTCGGATGTCGGGCCGACTCGGCGTATACACGTCGGATGTTGCGGCCCGACGTCGCTATACACGATCGATGCGGCCCGGACGTCGGCTATACACGTCGGATGTCGGCCGACGTCGCTATACACGTCGGATGTCGGCTCGGACGCGGCTATACACGTCGGATGTCGGCCCGACGTCGGCTATACACGTCGGATGTCGGCCTGACGTCGGCTATACACGTCGGATGTCGGCCCGACGTCGGCTATACACGTCGGATGTCGGCCCGACGTCGGCTATACACGTTTCGGATGTCGGCTGACGTCGGCTATACACGTCTGCGATGTCGGCCCGACGGTTCGGCTATTTACACGGTCGATGGTCGGCCACGAGCGTCGGCATATACACGTCGGATGTCGGCCCGACGTCGGCTATACACGTCGGATGTGCGGCCGACGTCGGCTATACACGTGCGGATGTCGGCCCGAGTCGCTATACACGTCGGATGGTCGGCCCGAGCGTCGCATACACTTGCGGATGTCGGCCCGGCGTCAAGCTATACACGTCGGATGCGGCCCCGAGTGACAGCTATACACGTCGGATGTCGGCCCGACGTCGGCTATACACGTCGGATGTCGGCCCGACGTCAGCTATACACGTCGGATGTCGGCCTGACATCGGCTATACACGTCGGATATGTCCGCTGATATGCCAAGATGCCCAGCTGCACAAACGGAACTTTATGAAATAGCTCGGGGGCCCTAATGTTAATTGTATAGATTTTAACTCAGTTCTTACCATGCAACGCCATAGGTCTAATGTTAAAATTTGGAATCATGGGGGGGGGGCTCGGGCCCTCCCCAGGAGATAAAAAGTTCCACCCCTGTCCAGCTGACATCGGCCGCCGCGACACGTCAGGTCAGCATCTCGGCACGTAAAGCAGCTTGTCGTGCCGACATCGGGCCGACGTCAGGCCGACCGCCGTTGTTGGCCCGTTGTTAACCTGACGTGCTCCCGACGTGTAGCGATTTGCTACTCTGACCGTCAGGCTGACGTCAGGCCGACGCTGATGTCGGCCCGCTGTTAACCTGACGTGCTCCCGACGTTAGCCATGTGCGTCTGACGGTCAGGCTGACGTCAGGCGACCGCGTGATGTCGGCCCACTGACCTGAGCGGTGGCTCCGGACGGTGTAGCCGATGCTACTCTGACAATCAGCGGACGTCAGGCCACCGCTGAGGGATGTCGGCCCGCTGTTAACCTGGAGCGTTGCGGTCCCCGACGTGTAGCCGATGCTACTCTGACAGTACAGCCGACGTCAGGCCGACCGCTGATGTCGGGCCCGTTGTTAAACCGCCGTGCTTCCGCACGTGTAGCCGATGCTACTCTGGACTGATCGGGCCAACGTCCAGGCCAACCCGCTTGATGTCGGCCCGCTGTTAACCTGACGTGCTCCCGACTGTGTAGCTGCATGCTTACGTCGGACTGATCGGGCCGGGGACGTCAGGCCGACCTGCCGATGTCGGGCCGTTGTTAACCGCTGAGACGTGCTCGCCGACGTGTAGCCGATGCTACTCTGTACTGATCGGCGACATCAGGCCGACCGCCGATGTTCGGCCTGTGTTAACCTGACGTTGCTCCCGACGCTGTAGCTGATGCTACTCTGACTGATCGTGGCCGAACGTCAGGCCGACCGCCATGTCGGCCCGTTTTTTTAAACGACGTTGCTCCCGACGTGTATCCGATGCTGACTCTGACGTCAGGCTTGACGGTCAGGCCGGACCGCTTGAGTCGTCCCGTTGTTAACTTGACCTTTGCTCCCGACGTGTAGCCGATGCTACGTCTGAGCGTCAGGCCAAGTCAGGTGACCGCCGATGTCGGCCCGTTAGTTAACGCTGACGGTGCCTCCGGAGTGTAGGCCGGGATTGCTACTCTGAGCTGATCAGGCCGACGTCAGGCGACCGCCGATGGTCGGCCCGCTTTAACCTTGAGGCTCCCGACGTGTAGCCGATTGCCTAGCTCTGGACTCAGGCCGGAGTCAGGCCGGCCGCCGATGTCGACCCGTTGTTAACCTGACGTGCTCCCGACGTGTAGCCGATGCTACTCTGACATCGGGCCGACGTCAGGCCGGCCGCCGCTGTCGGCCCGTTGTTAACCTGACGTGCTCCCGACGTGTAGCCGATGCACTTTCTGAGTCAGGGCTGAGCGTCAGGCCGGCCGGCCGATGTCGACCCCGTGGGTGTAACCTGACGTGGCTCCCGACGTGTAGCGATGCTACTCTGACATCGGGCCGACGTTCAGCCGGCCGCCGCTGTCGGCCCGTTGTTGACTGACGGCGTCCCGGACGGAGCCGATGCTACTTCGGACATCAGGCCGACGTCAGGCCGACCGCCGCTGTCGCCGTGTTTAACCTGACGTGCTCCCGACGTGTAGGCCGATCTACTCTGACTGATCGGGAGCCGACGTCAGGCCACCGTCGGATGTCGGCCTGTTGTTAACCTGACGTGCTCCCGACGTGTAGCCGATGCTACTCTGACTGATCGGGCCAACGTCAACCCGAGATCTGCTTGGCCGAACTCAACTCACTACGACGTCGGGCTGACCAGGGCTGGTAAAAATGGCTTCGGTGGCCGGCGACCAAATCTGGCCGAAACAAAGCAGCCCCGTGACCTGAGACTGCGTGTTGTTGCTGAAGCAGATCACACTGCCACATATTCCAAGCAAACGATATTACAATTATTTCCCATCAAATGACGCTCTCACAACAAAAATCACATTAAAGTAGTCCTCGCTCGCCATCACAATGGTCTTGAATGGCCGAAATAGTTTGAAAAGTTATACCTTTTCGGCCCCGAATTAAACTTGAATGAGTATTTTCGTAGGCTCTGATCTGCGAACTACTGTTCGATGTCTCGAGAATAAAACCAATAAACTCAATCATGCTAAGCTTACTATCGTTTTCAATTAATTTTGTTGATAATATCGACTTGCTAATAGTAGAAAATGACTAAGCATTTGATTAAAAAAAATCGAGCCGTGGCTCGATATTTTTTTATAAGAACGGCCTCAGGTCATTGAAATAAAATCCGAAGTCAAGGTCTCAACGAGGAAAATCGCGCACATGGCTCGTTAAAAGTAAAGCTTCATTGTTGCCACGTTTAAGGACAAGTAGGTACTTGCTATGTGACTCAAAAATGGCTGAAGGCGCCCAAGGTTCAAAAATGAGTTCGAAAATGAGCTACCCGCATTAGCCGTTTTCACGATGGATTATTTTGCGCGAAATGTTTTAAAACATTTCGCGCAAAATAATCCATCGTGAAAGCGGCTATTATGTAAATTATTGGTCTCGGGTCATTTTAGGTCAGGTCACCAGACCAGGTCACGTGATGACCTCACCTCCAAAAAGTGTTAAGTGGTATGCAGACACAGCTTAAATGCGATCAGTTACAAACTTGCAGGATGTCATAAGGTCATACATACCAGGGTATAATAGAGCATCATAAATACATACAATTTGTTTGTCTCGGATTTCTTATATCGGTGACCTAAGGTCAGGGTCGATTTTGTAGCCTCCAACACTTGTTTTTCAATAATTCTCGACTACTGTTTTCTGTTATCACTTTTTAACGTGCGTTCTATCAAATCCCGCTTAGCACAATACGACCTTATGTTTTTATATCATATTCATCATGCGCGAATTGACAGTTCCATCATGCTGGTAGCGTTTGGTTTATATGTACCGGGGCGCTCGACACGTACCCTTGCCCTGTGGAGTGTTCCCCGTGGAAGGGTGAACACGTCCAGCGGAGCGTTTTCACCCGAACGCCATCCCTTATGAACTCGTTCTTTAAAACTCTGGACACTAGTGTTGACTTCTTTATATCTACTGTGTCCTTCCTGTTAATATCGCGTCATTAGCTATACTAAGACGCCTGGAATAGCTTTATTTGTAACTGACTCGGTTGATGTGTTTGTGTGTTTTTAACGTGTAATTTTTTCGTGTATTTATTGTTTTTATTTTCTGACTTCGTCTGTAACTGGGTAATGACCTGTATACGATTTAATCAATACACAATACACAATACACAGAATGGAGATAGAGACGTGATAACGCGAACGGTACCAATATATTTGTGTTGTCAAGACACGTCTCACAACATGCAACATGACCTACTTGGGTCACCATTTAACCTTGACCTCAGGTAAAATTTCCCAGTTGATCTCACCTGTGAAAATAAGTATTATTCAAAGCGCCTGGACGAGACAAACATGATGGCGTCAAAAGAACTGCTTTATCTTTATAAGGTAAAAAGTTATTCGTAAAACACTTTTTGCAGATTTTTTTTTTACCTTCAACGACCTCTGGAGCTAAGTCGATTAGATTTTTAAAGAGCTTTCTATTTTTTTCGGTTTGTTCCAAGCTATCATAGCTTCCGAGATAATTGGGGGTATCTGGAGCAAAGTCTGGCAAATCTGATCTTTGATGACCTCTGGTGACTTTGATATTGACCTGACCTAATACAGTCTGAGGTTCTTGCGATGGAGCTTGTCTAGAGCTATCTAACTCCGTTTTCCGCATGTCGTTACATTGCATGGTTTTCCGATCATAGGAGGAGAGGGCGAAATCCCCCCTCCAAGACATGTAATTATCAGAGGCCCTCCAGGGCGCGTGTTGATTAAAGGGATGTCATTCTTCATTCCTAACACCCGTAACACCCCAAAACAAGTCCACCGGTCCCTGTATTGTGTGTTGAGGGTGTTACATTTAAGTTTCGGGGTGTAACTATTTTTCAGTGTATGTACATTTAGGTATCCCCAGTTTCTGTTTCATTGTCACCACATTATCGCAAAATATACCTCCTGATGTCAATTAAATAAATAATACTCAGTATGGTGATACGGCATATGTGTTTTGATACGCAGGGAACCACTTCTTTAGAGTTTAGACTAAGAACACTGGTTTCAGACTCGTAGTCAGAATTTCGTACAAGGGGATGCGTCTCAAAAGAGCCCTTCCCAAGCGTTAAAAGGCCCCCAAAAAGGATATGGAAAACCCTATGGATTTCGGCCACTTCATTTTGTGATGTACCTACCCTTTTTCTTCAACTTTTGATGGGCTGGATTGGACCTGGGCCCTCAAGACCCTCAGAAAGACCCATGAACCAGGCATCAGCCAGGATTTCGTCCGAGGGTGACGCCTCAAAATGGACTCTACCAGGCACGTAACCAGGATTTCACTCAGGGTGGGGGGCCTCGAGGGCCCATTTCCGAGCGTTAAAATGGTCCAGTAGAACGGATGAAAAGGTCTGCTCCCTCCGTACTGGTGAGGGGCCCATTTGGAATGTTCATGGGCCCTTCTGACCCACACAAGGGCTCTTTCTGTCTGGTCAAGGACCCCTCTGACCTGCACAGGAGCCCTTTGAACTTATCAGGGGCCCTCTGGTCTGGCCTGGGGGGCCTTCCAACCTGCTGAAGGACTAATTGGACCTGATAAGGAAATGCGCTGTCGGCTTTTTACCGATATGCTCAGAACTCAGGAGATCCTATGATCCGCTCAGGGGCCCATTCGACCTGCTCAGGGGCCTCTCCGTCCGACCTACCCAGGGGCCCCGATGACCTGCCCAGGGGCCCTTTGTGCTGGCTAGGGGCCGATTCGACATGTTCTGGGGTCCCTCTGACCCGCTCAGGGACCTTTAGACCTCCCCAGGGGCCCCTACGACCTGCCCAGGACCCCCTCCTACTTGCCCAGGGTCCTTTCCAACCTGCCCAGGGGCCCCTACGACCTTCACATGGGCCCTCTGTGCTGGCTAGGGGCCATTCGACGTGCTCAGGGGGCCCTCTGACCCACTCAAGGGCCCTTTCGACTTGTACAGGGGCTCCTCTGACATTCACAGGGCTCTTGTGAACGTCTAAGGGCCCTTTGGTCTTTCAGGGAGGGCCCTGGTGGCCCTAAAGAACATCTGAAGTGCTCTAAACTCTTGTGGTCTTCGATCTATGATACCGCTCTTCGCGCGGTCTCGTCGGTACTTTTCGGCGCGCGCCCGCCAAAAGGGACCCGCCGGGCCCCCAGGGGGAGGGCATTTCCGCCCCCCCTTGGCTATGTGCCTGACTGGGTTTAGACAAAAACACTGAAAAGTCGTGTCTTCTTTTCCTGTCCCTAGATGGCACTAGTAGTGAGCGCCTGAAGTTATGCTGTACCGCATAGCTTCATGCCGAAAACTAAGGTCTGCGCAGCGGGGCAGGGGTAGCGAGGCATTCTGAAATCTGGTCATCAAACGATGACAACCATGATAACCATGATGGTAACCATATCCTGATACTGAGAATCACTGGCCTTTATGGTTGCGGCCTGCACTTGAAATGCTGCCAATTAAATTTTAACTAAATATCCATGTTGTGCTTTGAACTTATTCAATAGTACGGTAATGTCATTATTTTACATGGACAAGGATGAGGAATCAGAGTGGGATTTTGTAGGGTTGGCAAAATATATTACAAATTTTATGTTTTGGCTTCTGGAGTTTTAAAACCGAGAGTTATGATCAGACGATGTTTATCAATTTCTTTAAAGTGACATTTTTAAATTGAATAAGCTAAAAAACATGAAACATAAAACTGTTATATAGGTTTTCTTGTTGTAACTGCTGACAGTGTCTTTAAAACGGATACAATGTCACAGTCAATTTCGTATTTGGGGTTCGAGGTGACACCAGAGGGTTTGAGTCGGAGTCCCAATCGGAGTCACCTGAAACCAAACGAATCAGCAGTCCATGACATAGTGAAATGAGGTATTCAGCAGATCTAAGGAATTCATAAATTATCTTTAAGAACTTACCTTATTATCCCACCCCTTCATAGTGTAATTAATTTATATTGCTGTGCCATTCTGGAGACAGCTGTACTCACGCGGCGGATGTAACTTCACATGTTCAGGTGATTGATGTCCTAAGGCCTGGCTGAGTTATCAACCTAAACGTGACATTCAAATTACTTACTTTAAAGAATTGGGCTCTACCATGGATGTGAAGAAGCACAAGTCAATGTGAGTTTATACATACATTAATATACAAATTCCTTGGTGTGTTGTTTCAGCTTTGTCATAAGCTTCCCTTGCTTTGAAGCTGTTATAATAATTATATATTAAGCAACTTAAAAAAGGAATTATTCACATTTGCCTATTAGGGTGTTTTCACGTGACGTCACAGCCAGACCTGGCTGTGCTCTGGCCTTGCGTGCGGCAGCCATCTTTGGGGACAACCGACGAAAGCATATACCTTCTGGACATTGAGTTGCGTTCAAAGACGAGCCCGTGCTCCGGGACTGTGGGGCCGATCCGTGAAAGTTCTTCACCATGCAATCTGGCGTGGTCCAAAGGGGTGTCGTGCTGAGTTTTATCAGCTTTGGTCCAATTAAAGTGGACCAAATTTGACCAAAACCATCTGAAACTGTTTTTTGTGGTTTGGGTCTAATTTGGTCCACTTAAAGGGATTATACGGGTTTCCGTCCTGAAAGGAAATGCCTCTTTTGCAGTTGTATGTGCTTAAAACACGTTTAAGACATATGAGAGTGACCTCGTTGCTCATTTAATCCAAATTATTTAGCAATTATTAAGCGTTTTAAACTTTGACTTTTTCAAGACTTTGTATATGATAACGAGTACTTTGATCGGGGATTACTGTCCAACAATTTTTAATATCTCTATCCTTGTTCCGGGTGGTTCGGGCGTAGGCAGAGACGGTGTCTATACTCAGCAAGTTGCAAAAGTTACGCGGTGGCATACGAGCACTTTTGAAACGTCCTTAGTAAAGAATGCATTTTCCAGAAAAATGTGGTAACGTGGGCTTCTACACCTTGTAAGTAGTTTGCTATGTAACCTCAATTATTCTGGGAAAAACCCGTATAATCCCTTTAAACAAAACCCAAATGAATGAAACTCAGATCGACACTCTGTTGGACCACGCCGGATCGAATGGTGAAGGAATTACCCGGATTGGTCGCATAGTTTCGAAGCATAAGCTCGTTTTTGAAGAGCCATTCAACGCAATTTAATGTCCATAAAAACATATGCACGCCGAAAAGAGCCGTGAGTATATGGTGAAGTGAAGTGAGATAGTTTGTCGGTGTCGATTAATCTAAAATCACCTGAAAAACCCGTCTAACAACACAGCACACACACTGAACTAGCACACTAGCACTCAGGTTGTCCCCAAAGATGGCGGCCAAACGAGGTATCCGTGACGTCAGTGAAAACACCCTATAGAGATGGCGATATAACTTGAAATCAATAGTATATATTACAAAAGCTGAATATTTTCCCTCAACCCGCGCCTTGCAGGGAGTGTTTAAAACCCTTAAGGTTTTTCCTCAGCTGTTCGGGCATTAACTACACACATGTAAAATTATTGACATCGGGTCATCTCAGGTCAGGTCACCAGAAGTCACGTAACCCTATTTTCAAATAGCTTGCGGGCATACCACAGTCAGTTTTTGAATGTTCGGCTTCAAACGTACATAATTTCATAGGGTGATCAATATATCAATTTTTATGTCTCAGATTATGTTTATCAGTGATTTAAGGTTGGGTCAAATTTGTAACCTTCCCAATTGAAATACTTCCATTTTCGAGGCTACGCAAGCATAGCAGTCCAACTCCTTTTGGATAACGTTATCACAGGTCATTCTTGATGACCTAGGTGCTACGTGTTCTCGTTTTTGTCTACGTCCCATAGGAGCCGAGTTCGAAGGGGAGGGGATGTCTGAACACCCCCTTCCCCTCCCGGCACGGCAAAGGTGGCACCGAGCACCGGCACGGCGTGGGTTAAGTGATAAACATGTCGTTGACTGTCTGCCAAATGATAAACATGTCGTTGACTGTCTACCAGAGCATTGCATATGTTTCAAACTTGGCCACGCGATACCGGCATTTACAGAGCATTGCATATGTTTCAAACTTGGCCACGCGATAGGCCGGCATTTAACTTACCTGATGGTTATGAGAAGTGTCTGTTTATGTTTCAGTCATAAGAGTACGTAACTAATAAACTACACCCTCTACAGTTATCTATGGAGATAATAAATCGATTGTCCCAAGGGGCCAACGATTCCAGCCGGCCGTTTGGGTGGGGCCAAAACCGTTTTTAGCGGAACCTAACCTACCCCAATTTCGGATTTTTTCCCGGATTTGGTCCACTTTCTTTGCAACCACCACAATTTCTTCTAATATATTTATTTCATTTTTTAAATTTTGTCCGACTTCTTTTGGACATCGAAAAAAGGAAAAAGGATTTATTTGTTATTTATGCGCCGCAACGAAAGCAGCGCATTTTTTGCGGTTTGTCTGATAAAACCAGAAACATAGGCGTTCGCATTGTAGAAAATTAAAAGCTAAACATGCTATTTCATTCCAATTCACCCGTTACCATGAACCGAAAACGATGGCGATGCGTCGTTATGAACAAGCATCGATTGACGCCGCGAAAGTGGCGTAAAAGTTTAATTTTAGGTACGTTGAAAAACTAAAAACATTTAACATTGGAACCAGACTCAGATAACCGCTATGCCGGGGTTGCACATCTCGGTATGATTAAAAATATTGAAGTTAATGTAGTTTTAAATAAATATAATTTTCGGATTAGTAAATCACGATGAACCGATGCAAGTTAAGTGCTCTTATTAACTAAGTACATGGCGGTAATAATAACTGTATACATTTGCATGGAACTGCAACAACCAATTGGCTACATACAACAGGTGCCAAATGGTTTTGAAAACAGCGAGCGGGCAGAACGGCTTTCCGCACATAAATGGTCCCTGCGGATCTGGAGCAGCGGGGACAAGATGGCTTGCGAGATGGTCCTGGCCTGGTCTCGACTATTAGCATTTTGGTCCAGCAACTTTGGACACCGCAAAAGCAGCTTCCTGGTGCCGATGTCCGCGTCTTTCTGCGTTTCGCGTCGACCTTTTTTCGGAAATCGGCAGATAGCTTAACAATTTAGCCCACTTTGAAAGTTCATATGTTATAAGGGGAGTTGGTACCTGGGGCCTAGCAAATAGGTACCCGCCAAGACTCCAGACAACTTAATTCATTCATTTTCCCATTTTCCAAATGTTCATCATTAAACAAATTGCGTATTTTGTGTTCATGCCGCGAAGCGGCGCGAAATTTTCGAGTTTTCACTGTGGATGGCTGTATTTTGAATGTTGCAAAAACAATTTTTACAGCTGTACGTCCGACCTTTTTTTGGGTGGGGCAAAACATAGTCTCAGGACCTTTAGGGGTGGCATGACCCCTTTGGACCCTCCCTGGATCCGCCCTTGATTGTTCCTTTCATTGATCATTAATTACCATGACAAATTGTTTTAGAGAAAATACGACGTTAAATTATTACACCTTCTTCACTCGTAGTATGGGACTATCAATCCTGCTTTCAATAAACGTCCATTGTCGGCCGGCCTGAGTAGTTACATTCTTCCTCATTCAACAGCCACCGACCATGCAAGGTCCACGCCTCAGCCATGATAGATAGATAGGTAGATGTTCATACACACATTCTTTCTTGGCTCGACATGACAGTATGAATGAAAATGCAATTGGCGCATAAACGCAAATGGTACCACATGCTTTCTGACTCAGGGAGGTGACAAATGTTAAGATCCCACGCAGGCGTGCTGGCGACGGCCGCGGTTGTGCGGGCGGGCAATGCGGCGGAAGGCGGCAGGGGCGGCGGGAGGTGGCGGTGGCCGGCGGAGTGCACGGGGCGGCGGTAACGGCGGAGGCGCAGGGGCGGCGGAGGGGCAAGGGCAGCGGGGGTAACGGCGGAGGCGCGGGCGGGCGAGGTTGGCAGCAGAAGCGGCGTAACGCGGAGGCGGAAGGTGGCGGAGGCGGTGACCAGTCGGCTGTTGGTGGTCTGTGACAGGAGAGTGGGTCATGTATGGACCAGCCCGGCTGCTGGTGCTTCTTACCGCTGCCGCCGCCGCTGTGAACACTGAACACGGAGGGAGGGAGGGATCAACGGCGCTGGTACGCTTCATCGGAGACTATCTGCGGTTCAAACACGCCAGTTCACTGGTGCTCTATCAGAGCTCGACGTCAGGTCAGTGGTGACAGATGCATTTTGTTTTAGTCCGCTGTTACAAAGGCCGACAGCGGATATTTTTTTAACGGATGACGTATTTATTTTCAACATTAGGAACTTTGAATTTGTACTGGTTGTATACAACACTATTCTTGACGTGAATGTGATCGAGGTCATTCACATGACCTGGAAGTTCAACTCAATGACCACTTGGCTGCACAGATCCTTGTGCATGTAGAAAAAGATGTAGCCATTCCTCTGGCGGCTATCCCCCAGCACATCCGCCTCATCCACACAGCTGACGCGACGGTCACTCGTAGTGGGAACCAGCGGTCCCTGCCGACGCTGGTACAGTGTACACGTCCGGACAGCGTAGTGACCAAGGAGTGGGTGGCGCCGCCGTAGTTGGCTGAACCACACCCATCAGTCGGTATGTGTTGTCGCTGGCCAAGTCCACCGAGCACAGCGGCTGGTCGTCCTCCGCACAGAACTCGGACAGGAGCGGCTGCTCCGTGGCGAAGTCAGCCGGCTCTCCTTCCTCCAGGGATATCATGATGGCCCCCTGCAGATTGTATAGAAAGATTGTATATAAACAATTAAATGCATATGATTCAACAATATCGTGCTATGTTCCTCCCCCTACCTGGCAAAGTTAAGATAGTCCCAGATATTTCAAGTTGGTGTGGTTTTAATAATTGCATTGTACATAAACTGTTAAAAAAGTTTAGCACCATGGCAAAACAACAAACAAACAAAAGGAAAGTATGTTTTCTCGGCTTTTTAAGCAGGCTAAATGGGTTCTACACTGTTAAAAAAGTGTAGCACCATGGTACAAAATCAGGATGTTTTCTCGGCTTATTTAAGCAGGCTAAATGGATGCTAATTTATGGGTTACAATTAATCGGCGCCTTAAAAACCCTTATTTACAACTTTTTTTCCTCAACTCATCTGTTTGCCCTTTCTCGAACCTAAAGCACCTCATTTACAACTTTGTATATATTTCAACTTAAAATACCCCATTTCTCACCAAAGGTCACTCATTTCTCACTTAAAACCCTTTATTTCACACCTTTCACCGTTTATAGGCAATGTAAGGGCCGGGCGGTGTAGCTGGTTTGATGACGTCACTGGTGCATGACAAAATATTCTTTCGCAATTCTTGGTCCCCAAATCTTGCCTGGAATCTTCTGGATGAATCCTAATCGAGTCTTATCTAACCTTTACAACATATCGCTGCTGATGGAGATTCGAAACTAACCCAGGGTGAAGATTGCTTCAACTAAACTTTCCCATGAGATACCAGTGACGTTATCAATGCTGGATGCTCGTAATGCTAACACACTTCTACAAAAAGCTGGAAATGAGGGTTAAAAAGGTGGAGCTGAGGTTATAAATGTTGCTCTTTGTATTAAGCTGTTATTGAGAGTATTTAAGTTATAATTGAGTGTTAAAAAGGTGGCCAAAGTATTATTCCCCCTAATTTATTACCCACTTAGCCTGCTTAAAATAAGTCGAAAACATGCTGAATTTTTACCATGATGCTAAACTTTTCAACAGTGTAGCACCCATTATAATAAATTTATGCTAAATTTAGCCTGCTTAAATTGTAAGCCGGGAAAACATGCTGTTTTTTACTATTGTGCTAAACTTTTTTAACAGTGTAATTTCATTGTCTTTGAACCAGATAAAGCCGCTAGAATAACAAAGGCAAAATAATTGTTTCAAAATGTAAATACATAATAATGGGTAATTGATCCCCAAACAGGTATTTCAAATATAGTGCCGCTAGCGACGTCGTTTTCCAGCTATTCCCTAAAAAAACTCAGAGAGGGTGTAAAATAATCCACCTACCAGGGCGAGGGTTAAGCTAGGCATTAATAAATCACTTTTTAACTGTAAAAATATAATTGGCTATGCATGAACATGGAGTCAGACATGCATCTATCTTTTATCTGACTTACGCTGTTAGTTTTATTTTTCAGAGTTTTTTAAGAAGATTAGCTAGCAAAAATAATAAAACTAACATTTCAACACGCATTGTGACACCTTCGTCAGTGAAACTGAATAAAGAAGGACACAGTGTGTGCCGATCAGGGTTTCGGCTAATACAATTTCACTGGGGGCAGGGGGAGCAATAACACAAAAATGCTGCTAAGGCATATGATTAAGCGCAGGCACGTAACCAGGATTTTCCTCAGGGGAGGTGGTGGTGGGGGGGGGGGCACATCAGTTGTAGAATCATACTTCGTCCCTTAGCCAAATGTTGTTCCCGGGCGAGGGAGGTTTTCAGCAAAATCACATTTTATCTAGTGTGAATTGGTTTGATCCGGGGGAGCTATGGACGTGCCTCCCCTTGGCTACGTCTCTGGTTCAGCGTACAACCTATGCATAGGTACGGATATATTTTAAGTGTGATAATGACAAACAAGTGTAAAACAGAAATATAATAGTAAAAACAATACAATAATAAAACGAATTAAAGATTATTAATTTAAGTACGCCTATCATCGAAGGTTTACAACTGTAATGCCAATTTTTGACAACGATTGGGGTACCAAACAGGAACGGAGCGAAGGTTTCCACCGGCACCATAGCCTTACCAATACAACTAAATGGGTTGAATATTTCCTGAAGGAAGATCGAAGCAGCTTATACATACAAGGGATAATTGGTTTAAAGTATTTCATAACCCGCGCCCAGCCGGTGCTCAGCACCAACTCAGTCGTGTCCGGGAAGGCATCTACACCCACCCCCCCGGAACTCGGCTTCAATGGAGATTCGGTAGAATCCACAAATACTATTATTAGATAGCTCGTCTAAATTCACGTCAAAATTGTCACATCGCTCAGTCAAATACTGTGGATGTGGCTCGACCACACACATCCTTTGAGATGGGGCCACTTGACGTGACCTAGTGATCTCACCTAAGATGATCCCGTAAAGTCAAAATTGGTGTGCAATTAATGCCGAAACAGCTTTGCCATAACCGGTGGTGCTGCACGCCGTCAATTCTAAAAATGGGGTCGTCTCAACCGAGCCTTCCTTTCAAACGACCCGCCATCGGCTCGGCACGACACGACTTTGTTTGCAAAAGCACACAAAGTCAGACGAACTTTGAAACAGTTCTTAAAACCATCGTTTTTTTACTTTCTATTTGCGCCAGTAGGTCAAGGGCCATAGTTACACAATACAACGGAAAAATATTAGTTCATCATTTTGTGAGACGTTTCTTTTCCGACTCAAAACTATTTCAATAAAAGGATAGTGCCACTTCAAGAGGGTTTCTAAAAAAAATGGATTGTGGGAATCAACAGTCATTTATGCTCTTGCTCAAACTTGCCCTAAAGCAGTGTATCGGCCAAATATATATATGTATTTATTTCCGGCTCCAAAACGTTGGACCCAGCTGTGCTCAGCGGTCAGCACTAAATTCAAGATAGCTGCTATCATCCTGTTTTGGCGCAACTGTTACGTGTCTAAGAATTGCACCCAAAGCCGAAGCGTACGCATTCGCCGAGACTTGACGTTGGAGAGTCCATGTGCTTTTTCAAAGGTTTAAGGTAACATCACTTACCCTGTACGCCCAAAGTTGAGCCATAGCCGTGTTTATACTGTTTGCTATACCCACTTTTTTGATAATGAAAAAACTAATATTGTTGACATTATAACTAACTGCATAGGCATTTTAATTTCAAAGTTTGCTGATGGAATGGTAATGTTGTGTTTGCAATATTGAAAATAAAACTATAGTCCGCAAAGAAGTGATTCAATATATTGAAGAGACGACTCCAATTTAACGAATGATTGTCAATCATTGAAATTGCTAATGTATTTGTTAATATAACGGGGGGGGCTTCCGAGATGCAGCATTTTGCGTGTGAAGCATTACAGTTGATTAAGGCCAGCTTTCCGGTCGTTAGGGGTATTGCATATTTTGACAATTATATTTTCGTGACGCGCTGCCCGAGCATTTTGAGGGTGTTGCTGATTATTTTGTTGACGCTGGTATATTTATATTAATTTTGACATGTCTGTTTTGTCGCCTGCATCTCAGATCTATTACCTCGGGGTTTATCTCAACCTTGGTCGCTCTGCAGCCAGTAAAACCGGAAGTGGCTAAGCTCGGTTCGCGTGGCGATGCTACAGTGTTCAGCGGCATGGCGGTGTATGGCGCCAGCAGCCTCGACGGCTACGTCAACTGTTTGTGGACCTGCTTTAAGGCTACCGCTAGAAGTGGTTCGTGCTGTTCATTTCGGTGATGTGGATGCGTGCGCGGCTGTGGTGCCATTCATGGATGACGCAGTGGAATCGTCGTGTAATGACATACGTCACTGGCACGATGTGAACGATAGGCACATTTTTGCAGCTGCCACGCCGCAGCAGCTGGGCATAGTCAGTCCTAGCTGCGATCCGGTATCAGTGTGTTTGTCCGTGGAGCTGCCGATTCATTGGGCCGAATATCTGGCGGCTCTCACGGCTGTATTGTGCGTCGGGACAGAGCTGTTTACATTATTCACAGATAACATGGACGTTTACATTAATTTTCATAAGGGTCGATGCCCGCAACATTAGCTACCATTGATGTGGCGTTTTCGTTACAGAATGTTCTGCAGAATGTTCTGCAGAATGTTCTCTATTGATTACATCGGTCATGGACCCCACTGATGTCCCGTCCCGCGCTCCGGGTGGTGTAACCGGGGCAGGGCGCACGGCTGGCACCACTGTGGCCGACCAATGGGCGTGCAGTGTTTTGTGTGCATTTTTTGTTTGTCATAGTGGCCTGTTTCGTGCGTGTCAGTCGCGACTCAATACAGGCTGCCGGCGGCGAGCTCCGCTCCGGCAGAGAGGAGAAGTAGAAATTGTTAAATTATGCACTACTCCGGAAGGCTGGCTTCAATAAGCTTAACCATTGCACACTCAAAATGCTTCATCTCTGAAGGACCGACCAATAATCCCATCGGTAAACGCGCAAAAACATATTGACGACCATCATGATATTCACCAAAATTTTCGCTTATATTCACCGCCAACGGTATGTGGTAAAAACCGTTTCGCAAATATATTTCCTGCAATAGCAACTTCAGGTTTTGGCTTTTCAAGGTCATAACGATGATCCAGGGTCACCAGCCTTGAAACGGCTCATGAAACCACATACACCGAATCAAAAGGTAGCTTTTGAAATAACATCGGCCCATGCTGTTCCTGAGCTTAGGTTGGCCATGCAATACCATTTTTGAAAAGTTATTACGAGCGAGCGCGAAGCGCTCGCTCGTCTTTACGTGGTATATGGGAAAAATCTGATTGTGAGTGACCCGACCCGACCCAACCCAACCCGTAGCGACGCTTTTGAGAAGCTCAAATCTATGCAAACGCACGTCCGATTGACAAGCGGGCTTCTTTGCTGAGTAGCCCGATCCAACCTACCCTGTTTGATACCAGTGCCGACTCATGTGGGTGACTGCCACTGCGCGAGGCGCGTGCCGCGTGAGGGGTGTTGAAAGTGTTTTGTCGCAAAAACTCTGGAACGACTGAGCTGATTATGTTCGAATTTGGTGTGTGGTTAGGGACTCCTCAGCCGCCGTTTTTCCACTAATCAGGGGTGGGGTGCCTCTGAACGTGCGCACGTGCACATCCCTATTCTATATCTCAGGAACGGCTGAACCGATTGTGTTCGAATTTGGTGAGTGGCTAGGGACCTCTCAGCCGCCGCCTTTTCACAAGTCAGGGGTTGGATGGCTCTGCACGTGCGCACGTGTACTCCCCTACTATATATCTCAAGAACGGCTGAACCGATTGTGTTCGAATTTGGTGTGTGGTTAGTGACCTCTCAGCCGCTGCCTCTCCACAAGTCAGGGGTGGGGTGGCTCTGCACGTGCGCACGTGCACACCCCTATGATATATCTCAGGAATGGCTGAGGCGATTGTGTACACATTTCGTGTATAGTTAGAGACCTCTCAGCCGTCCCTTTCCCACAAGTCACGGGGGGGGGCGTTGCCTCTGCACGTGCGCACGTTCGCACCATTTTTGTATCTCAAAAACTATTAGTCTCACAGAATTAAAATTAACCATATATTTCCTTCGCGCTCGCTCTTTCATCGCCAACTACGGCGCCTTACTAGTAACAATGATTTAGGGTCACCAGCCAGTTTCACCAGCCAGTTCTGAAATGGCTGGTAAAATTGCATACTTAACCCCGCATTAAATTGTGTTTTTGAAAGAAAATTGGCCCAGCCGCAGCCGTTCCTGACTTTCAGGATAACTAGAATTCCATTTTTTTTAGGTCAGCGATGATTCAGATCCACCAGTTTTGAAACGGCCGATAAAACCGCATACACCAAATCGAATGTGTGTGTTTGTATAAGAAAATCGACTCAGCCGATCCTGAGCTTCAGGTTGGCTGCAATTTCATAAATATATTTTTTATTTTAGTCATAACGAGTCAAACTAGAGTCACCAGTTTTTAAACGGCTGCACTGAAAATAACAAGTTTGAAAACACCTAGTAAACTTTCGCAAACGACGCCAAGCAACGTGCTCACATTCTCACATACATATTTTGTTCGTGCTGTTTTAGTACCAGTTTCTGGCTGCTCTCACGGTAGCCAGAATGCAATCTTCAGATAACTCATCAAGGGACTTTCACATGAGAACACTTCCAGTTCTAAGGGTTCAGTTACAGCTGGCTCATATGGGCCCATCATTTCGTAATATATGAACCTCGCATTTCGTAAGGGGCACGGTGGGGACGGGTTGGACGCCCCCACCGTCCTGGAGGTCAGGGGCTCCTTTTGGCGCGCGCAGCGTGCCAAAAGGGCCCGACAAGATCATGGGATCTCTAAGAGTCTGGAGTTTGCGTGGTCTTTAGAGAGTTTAGAACACTTCAGAGGTCCTGTAAGAATACCAGGGCCCTCTCTGAAAGAGCCAGCACGAAGGGGCCCCAGTGCCCAATGAGGCCCTTGGAACCTTTCAACCTTTCAACGCACGGGAAATGTGCCCTTTCGAGACGCCTCCTTCTGAGAGAATTCCTGGCCACGTGCTTGCACGGGCCCGTGTTTCCCTTTCCCCTTGTGTGTGCCTCTAGGTCTAATTCGGATGATAATATAAAATGTAAACCTTTGACTCTCACTTATATTTTATATATATTATATATATATATTAATACGATAAATATTTATTATATTATACTAGATATTATAATATACATATATATATATTATACATATTATATATATACATATTATATATTTATTATATATATATATATTATATATTATATATATGAATATATATAATATATATATTATATATATAATATATATTATATTATGAATATATATATATATATTATAATATATAATAATATATATATATAATATAGATATATATATTATATATATATATATATATATATATATATATGTGTATATATATATGTATATGTATGTAGTGATTTTACTGTTTATACCTTGGGCGATATTAAGAGTTCTGTGACTACTGACTACACCGTGCTGTGCCAGGACCGTGACATAATATGGCGTATTATGTCCGGATCACGGCGCAATTAGCTAATCACGTCCATACTGCACGGCGAATATTATCCTCTTTACTGAGCTACACCTCAGCAACAGAAGGCCAGTGTGCGCTAAATTGTACTGACCCCACGGTACCACTTTTTACCGCTAAGCAACAAATATGAAAGAACGTCATCTTAATTTACGTCTTTTCGCTCTACTGCTGCGGCGAGCGATATTTTGTACTGCTATATGTTGTTACCACTTCACACTCAATAATGTACAACTCCATTTGAAATGTATTATGTTTCAGATCGTTTCTCTTCTCAGAGGGTAGCGACCATCATACAAGACTTCAAAGACCAGAAATATATCAATGGGTATTTTGCTGCATGTCAAAATGTGTCAATTGCAACTTCTATGCAAGAGCTGAGAAAGTTGCTGGAGGGCTCATCGTATGGCAGTGACACCGTCAATATCCTTTTGTCTGATGATGAAGCTAGCATGGGCTTCATGGACAAGGTTAGTTTTCTATCTATTTTCTATTCTTGTGAAAGGTGTTTAGTGAATGACAGTCGTATGCTTGTGTGGCAGAATTTGCTTAATTTTGGCGTGTAGGATGCACCAGCTATCGCATATCTGCGATGGGTAGACGGACCGATTGATCGTACAGGAAGTGGAATGACGTGTTGTGACAAGGCCGTAGGGTGTCTGTTCTAAAGTGGCTTGTGGCCATGCGATGTAACAAATCTCTTGTTCTTATTGAAGACTACAGAACTATCGTCACTAAATGCTACCGGTGAACTAAGTACACTTTCGCCACCGGATGGGAGGTGTTTACGCGCCAAGCCCTGCGAATCGACTCGGCCCGGACCCATTTTGTCTATAGCATCCACCGACGTGGCTATTGTTTTTAATGACTAATGCTTGACCGATCATAAGTTAATGTCCACCTGTCACTGCTGTCAGGTGAACGCCAGTGTTGATGTCCACCTGTCACTGCTGTCAGGTGAACTTCAGTGTTGATGTCCACCTGTGACTGATGTCAGGTGAACTTCAGTGTTGATGTCCACCTGTCACTGTTGTCAGGTGAACTTCAGTGTTGATGTTCACCTGTCACTGTTGTCAGGTGAACGCCAGTGTTGATGTCCACCTGTCACTGCTGTCATGTAAAACGCCAGTGTTTGATGTCCAACTGGTTCACTGTATGTCAGGTAACGCCAGTTGTTGATGCCACCTTGTGACTGAAGTCAGTGAACGCCATTGTTGATGTCCACCTGGGTCACTGTTGTCAGGTGAAACGCCAGTGTTGATGTCCACCTGTGACTGTTGTCAGGTGAACTTCAGTGTGATGTCCACCTGTCACTGTTGTCAGGTGAACTGCCAGTGTTGATGTCCACCTGTCACTGATGTCAGGTGAACGGCCAGTGTTTTGATGGTCCACCTGTCACTGTGTCAGTGTGAACGCCAGTGTTGATGTCCCACCTGTCACTGATGTCAGTGAACGCCAGTGTGAGTCCACCTGTGACTGCTGTCAGGTGAACGCCCAGTGATGATGTTCCAAACTGTCACTTGCTGTTTCAGGGAACGCCAGTGTTGATGTCCAAACCTGTGACTGTTGTCAGGTGAACGCCAGTGTTGATGTCCACCTGTCACTGCTGTCAGGTAAACGCCAGTGTTGATGTCCAACTGTCACTGTTGTCAGGTGAACGCCAGTGTTGATGTCCACCTGTGACTGATGTCAGGTGAACGCCAGTGTTGATGGTCCACCTGGTCACTGGCTGTCAGGTGAACTTCCAGTGTTGATGGTCCGACCTGTGACTGATGTCAGGGTGAACTTCGTGTTGATGTCCACCTGATCATGTTGTCAGTGGAACTCAGTGATTTGATTTCACCTTTCATGTTTCAGGTGAACGCGTTGTTGATGTCCACCTTCACTGTTGTCAGGTAAAACGCCAGTTGTGATGTCCACCTGTCACTGTTGTCAGGTGAACGCCAGTGTTGATGTCCACCTGTCACTGTTGTCAGGTGAACGACAGTGTTGATGTTAATCTGTTCGTCTCAGGAAAATGCTAATGTTGCTGTTCACCTGTGACTGATGTTGATGATGTTCACCCTTGTCAGATGAACGCCAGCGGTCTGTTCGGCCTGTCAGATGAGCAGCACCAGTGGCTAGTGTTGAGTGAACGGAAAAGAACGTCGTCCAACGGTGGCGCCAGCGCTACCTGCCCGTCAACAATCATGTAACTCGGCAGCATCCAGACAGCATCCACCAACCACGGGGCCGCGCCGGTATTTTTACCGTCTGTGATCCCGCATCACGTTTAATTTCACAACTTTGAACCTTTTAGGCAAAAATTGCAGAGATTGTCTAACATGTTAAACTGGGCTGGGGGAGAACCCCCCCCCCCAACACACACAATTACAGATCAATCCCCTAGTCGAGCTGAAATTGGTCACGCGGGGGGGGGGCACACAGTGCGACTGGGCCAGCAGTCCACAATGCATGCCTGACGCTTTTGTTGTCTTGAGCCGCCAAAAAAGGAACGTTTCAATTGATGAAATGAAGGCAAATATAGATAGTCTGGTGGCCAAGCTGCTTCAATTGACAGCAATTTTGTTTAAAGCTACTAGCTAGTACTGTAGAGAACCATCAGACGCGTTCTAGTCGTCACGAGCTACATGTGTTCTATCATTTGCCGTAGCGGCCGGAGGTCATCGGAATTCCGGCATCGTTCAGACGGCGCTTCAGCGGCCATTTCAGTCAACAATTGGCCGCTAACAGCTGCAGTAGGGCGATGGAAGTGGAGGGCGGGCATGTCGGAAAAGCGACAGTGCCTTGTCGGCCGCGGTGGACACGAGCTCGGGAAGTGCTTAGCAGTACTAAGCAGTACTTAGCATTACTTAGCAGCAGAACTTAGCAGTACGGCAGAAGTACTTAGCAGGGGTAGTTCTCAAACAGACGGGGTGCCGGACGTGAACATCACTTAAGCAGTAAACACGTAACGTAAAGCTGAAAAGTCGAGTAATGCATGAGCCGGGAATCCTACCGGGAATGGTATTGACGTTAATATGATGCATGGGAGTAGGAACGTTTTGAGAAGTGTGTGTGTGTAGGGGGGGGGCAGGGATGTGCTCTACTATTTTTATATAATTTGTCCGAATGTTTTGTATGGGATGGCTTTCCGAGTCAGGACCCGAGCTAAGCAGAGCTTGTTTGCGCTGGTCCTGACCTTCCCCACCGATCGCGCAATTTCTGTTGGCCGGTAGAATTTAGAGACGAAAGTTTTACGTGCCCGACATACCTGAACATGGTCCGCCCCACTCACCGACGTCACCTGGCCTTGAGTGCAACCGCTGCCACCGGCAGCAGGCCATGCCAGTCAGGAGCAAATAGCGAGCGCCGAAGCGACTCGAACCCGGGCTGCCACTACCGGGATAGGTCAGAAGTCAAGCGCTCTCCCACTGAGCTACAGGGGCGGACATTAAATGCGTCTTATTGCACACTTTCAAATTTGACTCATGAGTCATGAGTCAAATTTGACTCTACTCTGACTCATCACTCAAGTGAGTCGAGTCAGAGTTGAGTCACTAAAAAAATATGTTATTGATTTAAATTCAGAGTTGAGTCACATAGGCTTTCGTTTCAGTCAGAGTTGAGTTAGCTGAGTCAAAGTTGAGTCGACTTATTATCTTGGGCTAAGCGAGTATTTGGAAGCCGTAGAACTGTCGAGATATGACAGATTTAACACTGCGCCTATGTCATTACATGAAGAGAATCGGCTTAGAAATATTTCCGACCACAACCCCCCCCCCCCCCTCCTCCCGTCAACAATTATTGGTGTTAATTAGTAAAAAAATGAGTTGACTCAACTTGAGTCGACTCATATTTTCTTGAGTCAGAGTTGAGTCAGGGGTAAAGAAAGTCAGCGTATAAATAGTTGAGTCAGGTAAAAACTTTTTCTCAGACTTTTGAGTCAGAGTTGAGTCAGAGTCGAGTCAGTCGGAAAAAATCTGAGTCGAGCACAACCCTGGCGTGGGCGGCAGCAGCTGCAGTGGCAGATCTAGGTTTCGAGTTTCTGGGAAAATATTGCTTCGTTTCGTCAGCGAAAAGTTGTGGACGGGGGGGGGGGGTGAAATCGAGTCGTCAACGGGAAGAGTTGTTGAACGAGAAGGATGGTATCGAGTCGTCAACACGAAAGAGTGGTTGATCGGAGGAAGGGGGGGGGTAATGAGAATGACTTCCCGGAACAAAAATCCCAACCTCCCAGAACGGTTAGGGGACAAAAACATACGTTTGACTACCGATTTTTCGTTTCTGGGGAGGGAATTTGCCTGATTTGTCTGAACGCAGCTCCAACACTGATCAGCCGTAAAACTATTTTCACTTTAGAAATGATGAAAAGTTATTTTTGGTGACCTCACACGTCTTTATCTCCGGCTAATTGGTAACGAGTATCCAACGTAGTTCATGGCAATTTAAGACTGTGAATTCAGTGTTCCTGACAACTGGGGCATTCCACGACAAATCGACCAAGGCTTATCACCCTCATAATTTAAAAAAAAATCAGAAAATTAGTATATATGGTAGTCTCGGGCGCTAAAGCCAGCAGTGAGTAGTGACAGTCTTATTTTTTAGATCAACGGTCACCGAGTTACCTAAAGCTTCGGGCATTTTTGAGAGGTCATGTTGTAATGCCATCTTTGATCGCCTGTAGCTTGTATACGAACCGCACGAACGTAATATATGTATACATGTTTTAGTTCGCAATGATGCGAGGAAGATTTAGGCAGTTTCAAATGTTAATTTTCTTGTTTTTTAACCCCGTGACTTTGTTACGTAGTTTTCCATGAAATACCCTCGATCGGCAAAAAGAATTTTGTCGAACCAAATCATCTTATCATATGTATAAGGCCAGGTTTCCAAAAAAATGCACCCCATTCTCGGCTACATCTGCCCACAGTGTACCCGAAAATAACACCACATATACATCGAAAGAGCGAACAATACGTAAATCACATAACCATGTATTAGAAGATATTCAATGTGCTACACGATTCGAAAGAAAAAGTTGTCAAAACTGCTGTAAAACGATTTCGGGATTTAAAAGCATTAACGATCCAACAAACGACCGAAATCATAATCTCGAATCAAGGATCCACTGTCCAGTTGGCACGCGCAAGCACTTGTGCCCTTCACTCATGTTGTCCTTACATGTTGCCGCCTTACACCATGTCACACGGCCCGAACGTCGGAAATTCTGGAAAATCATGTCCCGGCACATCGAACCAAAACTGCCGCAGAAAAAGTCCGGACTGAATTAAATCTTGATGTTCGTCGGGCGAGTGGCGAATTGTTTGAAAAGGAAAAGGTTCACGACTCGAAAGCAAGACCTGGCTCAGGACGCTGACAACAGCTTCCAGAGGCGTACGAGCCGTCATCAGTGCCTTCCGGAAGCGTCTCCAAGCGTGCGTCCATAGTGGTTGGCCATTGACGCAGACTGTGAACTGTGTCGTGAACAATCTCTAACTAAATGTGATGTGTCTAGTTTTAAGTAATCGTCATCGAAGAGTGTGCCTAGCCGATCCAAGTTTTGTGTTTGGCACTGCCAGAAAATAGTGTAATAAAACTTAATCGATGCACTTATTTCGTTCACCTGTCTGGCGACACATATTTATTTGACGTCGTGAGCCAAAATGAAATGCTATCGAGATAGTTTTATAATGGGTGAAAAAAAATTGTCAGCTCTTTCGATGGGATGCTTGGTTCTTCTTCAGCCAAAAACGTGCAGATATGAACCGAGGAACTTAGGGGTGCCATTTTTTATGAAACACCCTGTATATGAGATGGTATGAGCTGCCATGATTATGAAATATATGAAGATGTTTATGATCATTAACATGTCAATTATTATTTATTTATTTTCAATAAAGGTCTAAAATAAGGAATCGAGCTTTCGTTTTACAACATTTTCAAGATTCTTTTCAAGATTTCAAGATTATCTTGAAAATGTTGTTAAACGAAAGCTCGATTCCTTATTTTAGACCTTTATTGAAAATACATAAATAATCATTGCCATGTTATTGATCATAAACATCTTCATATTTATCAATATTCTTTCAAAAGAAAAAGTAAAAAAATGCGTTTTGCCTGTAAAGAGTAATTTTAAGCTTGACAAAAACTCCGGTAGGCGGCGCTAGGAACATATACCTGTTTATCTTTGGACTGGGTAAAGATACCGAGATGCAGTAAATACCAGTGTTGTTATATTTATTTACACCGGCCTCATGCGGTATTATATAATACTTTTACGATCTGAGGTCAAAATCAAGGTCGTATTTAAGGTCAAATATTGCAGGTAGCGCTTTGAACACATACATGTGTATCTCTGGACTGGAGAGAGATATCGAGATGCGGTAAACGACAGTGAATAGGTCTAAGTATTCTGAGACGAGCACATGTATGTGCAGATTCTGCCTCCCTCAGCGAGGCGAGAGGTAAGTGATGACATTTATTTGATACGAGCAATCGTAGAGGGAATAATCACCCAAAATTGGAGGGATCTGAAGGGTTCGCAAAGGCAAAGGTTCGCCCGGGCGCATATTGGGAAAATTTTGAATGCAAAAAACAGGCCTATCATACTTAGGGAAATAAACGTAAAAGCAAAATATACATATTGATTTGTAATACGGTTTGGGCATCGTCCCTACTTGGTTCTACAGTATATATTACGTTTATTAATGTTTGCAAATTATACCACTTCTTAAATAAAATGTAAGAAAATTATGTCAAGAGATTGCAAATCGCAAGGTCTACAAAATTGGTGTATTGGACTGTTTTGAATTTTTTCCTTCCATTTTTTCCCACATAATCGAAATGTTCAAAAATGCTTAACAGGCCTGAATATTTGTTGAGACACAGACACATGAGTAATACCCAAAAGGAGTTCCAAAACAATTTTATTTATTTTCGACTGACTAATGGCTCGCTAAATATGGTAACAACACACGACGTTATATTTTGACGTTGCGTTTTTTGCTTGTAATGACCAGATGCAGACCAAAACTGTGTTTCTGAGACAAAACTGGTCTAACTCTAGTGCATGTCTTTTAGTTTTTATCTAAATTTATACATTCAAGTTTTGACTTTATGTCATCTAGGCTTTATGTGAACTTGACATTAGCTTCAATTTAATTAGATCAGTTGGTAAAACGACTATCACTATTAAATCGAATTACACGTGTAAAATAGCACATACAAAATGTGACACATGAGTCATGACTTTGGTAGATCTTTTACGAATAATGACCTTTTGTGCCCTGACCTTGAGGCTTGACCTTGACCATTTCCAACAATCTCAGTTTCGTTCATGCAGAATGTGCATTACCTATACCAATGTGAGCACTTTCGGTGATCTAGTCGCCAATAAAACGCTTTGGATGGAAATTATAGTCCGCAACTGAAATGCATTGTTTTTTTCTTTGCACCGACCTTACTGACATGGACTTCAATTTGCAAATTTAGAGTATGTGTTAAATGCGTCTTATTGAGATCTTTCGAATGCCGCCTTGTGTGTCTCGCTGCGGTCATCAGACCGGAGATAACGAGGCGGACATTATTTCCCGGCGTTCGGCTGAGACCCCGGTCAACGCCGGGTTAATTGCATGTAGGTATTGAGGTTCACATCAGTTCCCCCCATCAGAATTCCTTAGAATAATTATTGCAAACATGTGACGCATGTCGCGAGATTATCAAGAATCATGTAACACAGCCTCATCCTTATGATATCCCTTATAATCTCGCGATGTAGCTTTAAGAGTCAGCAGCACCATCACTACCAGGAGACTATGTTGCTGTCGGATATTCATTAAAAAGCAGCAGCTTATCCAGACAAGCGCTATTGCAGTATTTGACAGGTCACAACTTTTGTCTCTGTTGAGCTGACCCGACCTGCCCCTGACCTGACCCAACTGGCCTTGACCGTCACTCAAATCGACCCGACCTGACTGTGCCTAATTGGCCTGACCTGATCCTGACCCAGGCTTCACCTGAAGCCTTGACCTTACTTGCTCTGCATGACCTGAACTGAATTATCTCACCACACCTTTGACCCGACCTGACCTGATCTGACTTGATCTCATGAGCCCCCAAGGTGACGATTGCCCGGATTTGGCGGGTCGGAGTGCTTGGGTCGAGTCCGGGCCAGCAGTGGAGTCGGAGTCAGGCCAGTGACTCACGTGGAGCTCGTGGAACTGTACCACCTGGCACCGGGTCTGCTCGCCCGGGAGGCCTCGCTGGGACGCTGGGCGCCGCGGACTGGAGCCCAGGACTGGGACGGCCGCTCCATCTACGAAAGACGCCGGGACTGGCGAGGTCTGACCCTCAGGGTCGCAGTCAATCAGGTTAGACCCTCAGGGTCGGGGTCACACAAGTTAGACCCTCAGGGTTGGGGTCACACAGTTCAGCCCTCAGGGGTCAGTGTCACACAGGCAGACCCTCAGGTCAGGGTCAAAGGTCAGACCACCCTCAGGGGTATGCCACCACTCGATATTTCAGAGAACAAACAGGTTTAAGAAACCATGCCTTTTTTATTCATATTTTTCCTTTTCAAGTTGACCTTACATGGCCTTACCTTGGCAGCTTATATGGGGTCAAGGTGTGCAATATGACTTGGCTACTGTCGATTATACGTGTAAAATAACCCTAAGACATGTGTTGCCATGACCTCTTTCTAAAAGTTATGCCTTTATTTGACCTGATCTTGACCTTGACCGTATGCTTACAATTTGCACTTTGCTTACACGGGAGATGCACCATACCTTTGAGAGCACTTTGTGTGATAAAAGTCGCATTCTAAGGTTTTGGATAGATATTATGGCTAATCAAATCAAATATCTCAATTTTGCCCTTTGACATGACTGTGACCTGACATGTGACCTTATTTGAAGAAAAGAAAATTGCGTATGCTATAGATGCGTCTTGTTGAGAGATTTTGATTGCCATCTTGCGCGTCTCGCTGCGGTTATTTTTTGGAAGATAACAAGGTGGCAAAAAACGCCCCCCAGCCAATGGCGTTCGGCTGAGACCCCAGCGAATGCCGGGTTAATATAACCGTCTACGTCTGAGAACTCGACGCCTGTTTTTAAAAAAATATATACCAATACATTGGGCTCATCAAAAATCATATTTTCATAATAAAAAAATGAAAAACTCGAAATGACCTCAGAAATGATTGAAAACTAAAATGATTAAGCTTATGTTAGGTCCTTGCTATTGTAACGTTGCGTCTATATTATAGGCATTGTGACTTTATAATTAGCAACTACATATATAATTTGCGGCTAAAGAATTTGTGACTGAATAACTTCCGACTATAACATTTGTGACTTTATAATTTGCGACTATAAAATGTGCTCTTATTGCTGTTTCATCCGATTTGACTAGGCCAATAGATAGGTCAGCATAATTCATTGAACTTGCATTACACACGAATGCTTTTTCAGGAATAACTATTAACAGTGAGGATCATCAATTCATAGAGTAATACAATTTCCTAGATTGATTTTTATCCATCATGACGCATTTAATGGTATATTAGATGACAAAGTTAGATCATATCCACAAATTTAAGGTCAAGGTAAGGCCAAGGCAATATTTAACAACAATTGATGTGTCCAGCAAGACAAACACAATGGTGAAACCCCCATTGTTCTTCCTTGATTTGATTAAAAGTTACTGAAGAAAAACACACGTAACCTTCTGGGTCACCTGAATTGACTTCGCAGGGGCCACAGAACAAAGATGTGAAATGAGTCTTTTCATTTGGCTCAAAAATGGTGGATATGAAGAAACTGATAAGAATATGTAACATGTTCTACGAATTTGTCCGTGTTTTATTTTCCCCCCATTGACTTAAAATGGTTAGGTCATAAAATCGACCTGACCATAGGTTATCAAATTAACAATTCCGAAATATACGAATTGTAGGTACTTATGAGCCAATAAAACCTGTGAGTTTCAAACAGCTTAGTCAAACACCGTATTTTGTTAACCTGTTTGGAGATGGGGTCACTCAACGTCACCTGTTGACCTGACCTGAGGCGACCCCAGGACAAAATAAAAAAGTTCACAGAATATAGGTAATTGATGGCAACAAAAATGGCAAAATTATGTCTTTTTCCTCGATTTACAAAACAAAAATAGAAGGGGTGGCAGATACCCCCCTTGGTGCGTGTGTTTAGCATTGTGCAACTTATTCGTTACTTCATAGATATATCAAATATATCTATTCCGAGGAAATTTGATTGAAATTGGTCATATATTTGGAGAATCGAAGACCTCAATTTTTACCTTTGACCTGATTGTGACTATTTAACTGGAAATTGTTGCGCATGCGTATTTTGATGCAAATCATCAAGAGCTTTCGATTGCCGCTTTGTGCATCTCGCTGCGATTATTGGTTCGGAAAATAGCCGGGGGCAGAATCTACCCTCTCCCCCTCCCCCCCAGCAGGCACGCTCAGCTGAAAATTCCAGAGCGAAGAGCGATTATTAGGATTATTAGGTTATTAGGTTATTAGGTTATTAGGTTATTAGGTTATTAGGTTAGAGTGTGCCATCATATTATTGAGACGTGGCCGGATCTTTACACGGCTCCGTATTTGGTATACCGGTGTCTTCTGTTACCTAATTTCCGTGTTTTGTTGCAGGGTATCCCGCTGACGCTGTACCTGCCTCCTCCGGTTTCCGATGTCGGTGGCTACATGGGCACCATCTGGAAGTTTCTGGAAGATATTCTTAAATTTAAGTAAGTTACATAAGACATTGTTTGAATTATGTCTTGTACAGTGGCTATTCCATTAATTCACTTAAAAATACACTTATAATTTAACCCGAAAGTAAAGTCAAATATGTTCTTGTAGGCGGCTATGGCGTATTTGAGCATGATTAATATGAGTATGTGAAAAAATAACCTTCTGCTCATGTTATTATTTGTTAATTTCACGCACTTAAATCAGTATTATTTTTGATACTGATTTTAAGTGTAATTAGCATATAACATGAGCAGAAGGTTATTTTTTCACATACTCAAATATGTTCATTTACTCTACTCATATTGAATGGTGTACATACTTAATATTTATCAAAGTAAAAATATATGACTTAATATTACTTAAGATATACCAATAATTTCAACTATTCCGTTTTTTACGTCTTCTTGACATCAATGCTTTATTCTATTTATAACCTAGAAACGTTTTTAGAGTACCTAACAGTATTTCACTTCAAACAATTTGTAACAGTATACGTTTAACCGTAATAGCGCGATAATTGGCGTGTATGTCGGGGAAGTGGAAGAGGATTGTCACGGGACTACTCTAGGATGACTCCCACGGGATGCTTTATCCTTGTCTGCTATCCGAAGTCGTCAGGAGTCTTTAGTGATTACACTCTCAGCGAGGAGGCGTCGCGACCTCCTCCCAGCCAGTGGCCGGCCACTTGAGAGAAGTGTCGAGAGATGGCAACTCACTCGCGGCTATGTATATATGTATCTGCGATCCAATTACCGCAGCTTTCCGGAAAGCGGTGACTGTTTCCGCTGTACTGCAGACCAGTGACCGGTCCCGCTGCTCCCCGAGAAGAACCAGTGACCGTCTCGCGCTGTCCCCTGCAAACCAGTGGCAATGAGTCGCGCCCGCTGTCTGCAAGATACCCAGTGACCAGTACGATGGTCCCAGGCAGACCGAGTGACTGTCCCGCTGTCCCAGCAGACCAGTAAACAGTCACTAGCTGTCGGCCGGCAAGACCAGTGAGCAGATCCCGCTGTTACCAGGGGCGAGACCCAGTGGAACCGTGCAGTCGGCTGTTCGCGTGCTCAGAGACAGGGTGAAACGGCGTTGTTGTTCTGAGTGTTCTGCAGGCTAGTGATGGCTTAAGATCGCACCAGCGAGCAGTCTAATCCCGCTATCCCTGCAAGTCCAGTGAACCAGGTCCGAGCTAGCGTGCCCAGGCGAGTATACAACGGTGGACTGTTCGCGCGAGGTAGATGGGGTTGTGTATGTGGAGATAAGGACGGTCAGGTTGGACTCTGCCCCTCGGAGGCGGAGACTGTGTTTCATGTAGGTGAGACGCGAGGGCGGACGTCGCCGTGGGACACCTCGTCCATCACACATAAGAGGAGCGAGGTCCATCGATACACTCAAAATCGCCTCCTCACTGCACAGGTAGAGCCCAGGCTAATGCAAGATCTGAGCGCGTTGGTTTTGGTCTTACGCAACACTCAAGCTGTTGAGAGAGGAGGCTAGAGAGAGGGTGTGTATGTATATTGACGTCAGTCAAAAAATATAAGTACGAGTATGCCGTTTCACGGATGAATTATTTTTGCGTTGTTAAAATATTTTTTAAAACATCTTAAATTATTGTTGAAATGTTTTCGTAAATGTAAAATTTTATAAATATATATGCCGAATTAGTAGATATTACCAGAGATAATAGAGTGTTACTTCGATATTAGCGGATTATTAATAATTATTCAGAGAGTTATGGTAACATGAAATGAGCTCATTACAAGATTATGAACAAAATTGTCCGTTCTCTAAAGAACTATGCGTCCTAAGAGTCCCATTAACCGTTCAGCTTAAGCATCCGCCCATATTAGTGTACTCAATCTGGCAGCGGTCATGGGTCTGCCTTCGATGGCGCATTAATGCGCTAGAAACGATTCTCTGGAGGCGAGTCCATTAGGTCAAGGAAGGTTGCTTTGTTGAGTGACCAATAGCGGGCCCGATTATTAAAACATGACAATTTCGAGATGTTCTGAAAAGTGTCAGTAGGTAGAAGTCTGGCTACAACTAACCTATACATAATTATGCTTGATAATTAACCAGCAAACGCAAATTTTAACATGTATACTATTATTTTTTTACAACTTATTACAACAAAATTCTGAAGAGACATTTCGAGAAAAAAAATAGTTTTTGCAAAAGTTGTGGGTAGGCTTAAAGGAACGGATAAGTATACTAAAAATTGTATACTAAAACATTTTCAATGGACATCTATAAGATGTTTAAACATTTCCGCGCAAAAATAAGTCCATCGTAAAAAACGGCCCATTGCTTTTGATTTTTTAAGGGAATCGTGGGCCATGGTGTTCTCCAATATATTTTCAAGTTTTGTAATATAATTGCAATTTTTTTGTGATTAAAAATATACTTTTTTGTGGGAGGGAGGGGGGGGGGGAGAATTTCAATAAAATCCAAATGGGCAAAAATATTTTATATATATATATATATATATATATATATATATAGCTCCCGAAGTGAAAAAAGCTCATGACGTCATTTGTACAAATTAATTTTTGACCTTTTTGGACCAGATACGAACAAATAAATATATTTTCGAATTTCTGAGACCATACTGGTCTAGAAACCTGACTTTCTCTTTGCATTTATCAAATTATAATTTTTAGGTTTTCTCTATTCTGGACATGATCGGGTCGAGGCTGCTAATGCTAATCGCCCTTAGCAATTATCATCTATGGTGACGATTTCCGTGACCTAAGAGATGATTAACTAGCCCAGACATAACAATCGATATTTGCGGGAGCCATCACTTCGGGAGCCATCACTCAGTCAAAACTAGAGATAATGCTTTACAATTTTGTCTGAGTATTTTTCATACTCAATATCTCACATTTATTCCATATTTCACATATATTCCGTTTTTTTAATATCTTTTAATTTTTTGATTTTTTGTGATTTTTAATTATTTTATGCAAAAATTGTGGGTCAAAAACCCAAAATTCTGGCAAACTGAGTTTGTTTTATGAAAGAATATTACATTTTCTTTACATCCCTGTTTTTGGTTGCAATTTGCTGCAAAACTCTCTTTCTACGATTTTTTAATATTTATCGTTGCTTAACAAACATGACGTCACTAAAACGTCATTTTCTCTCATACTTTACAACTAATTAGAATGCAATTTTGACAGCATACGTATAATTGTTGTTAACTCAGCTACTTCAAATTTCAGCAAGATCGGCTGCATTTGTAAACAATGATGCAATACAAACCTCAAGGGGGGGGGGGTCGCGTTAGCAAATCCTCGCCCCATAGGGCGAGGGTTTACACGCGCCCTGGAGGGGGCGAAATCTGCCCACCCCTCCGTTTTTTGCGTACCTGTTGGAAAATAAACTACCCACATTGTTTTAAAGACTTGGTCTCGAGTCATTCTAGGTCAGGTCGCCAGACCAGGTCACGTGATGACCTCACCCCTAAAAAGTGTTTGGTTTTTTAACTTAATCGGCTCAGCCGTTCCTGAGAAATATAATAAGGGTGTGCTCGTGCGCACGTGCAGAGCCACCCCTACCCCTGACTTGTGGAAAGGCAGCGGCTGAGAGGTCTCTATCCACTCACCAAATTCGAATACAATCGGTTCAGCCGTTTCTGAGATATAGAATAGGGGTGTGCACGTGCGCATGTGCAGAGGCACTCAACCCTTGACTTGTGAAAAAGCGGCGGCTGAGGGGTCCCTAACCACACACCAAATTCGAACACAATCAGCCAAGCCGTTGCGGAGTTTTGCGACAAAACACCTTTCAACACGCCTCACACGGCAGTGGCAGTCACTCATTTCAGTCGGCACTGCAGTTAAAAACAGGATTTATTGGATGTGGCTGCTCAGAAAAGAAGACCGCTTGTCAATCGGACGTGCGGTTGCAGAGATATGAGCTTCTCAAAAGCGACGCCACGGGTTGGGTCGGGTTGGGTTGGGCTGGGCCGCTCATAATCAGATTTTTCCCATATACCACGTAATGACGAGCGAGCGCGAAGCGCTCGCTCGTAATTAATTTTAGCTTCTCCCTATAATTTCTGATGTTTTTTATGTGGACTGTTTCCTTAAAAAATATGAGTTCATCAGTTGGCAGTTGCCAGTATGCTTATCGCCCTGCCTCTATGCGAATCACTGAGACCCCAGCCCCCTGCCACCTATCAAAACCTTAAGTTGACAAATGTCTCGCCTTCAACACCAGCTTGCCTCCTCCGCAGGTTCCGGCTCTTCATCAAGAAGCCGTCTTCGCTGGACCTCAGCTGGAAAACCTACCTAGACTCGTTCGACTCGCTGCTGTGGGTGATGCTCTGCGTGACGATCGTGTTCGGCAGCGCCGGGATGGCCACCATGTACCTGGTGGAGCGCGCTTGCCCTGGGCCGCTCAGCCACCTCCAGGGCAACTCGGGCTAGTCGACACCCCCTCCACTTCTTCGGCATCGCGTGCCAGCAAGGTGCGCAGACTCGTGGCGTGACTAGCCATATGAAGTCAATTTACATGATTGCTGCTACGTTTCAAGGAAACGTGAGCCTTGCCCTACCAACTTCAAATGGATGATTTATCTACTAGATTTCGCTCAGCTTGTCACTAACTACGTTTTAATGTTGTGGACGGTGGTTTACTTGGGGATACTGGAGGACGCTGAATTATAGGAAAAGCACAAATTGACAATTACGCTTAAACGCGTGGGAGGTGCCGCTTCTGCTGACACTTCCAGAAGGCATAGTTAGACATGGTGTGTTGCTGCCAAACTCGCGCCAGTACCAAGGGCGGATCCAACCGTGCTTTTTTGGGAGGGGAAATTCAGTTGCGTGTTTCCAAAAAGTTGTTGAGCGGAGGGGAGGTAGTGTATAGCAACTGTATAGCATGTATTATACTTCACGCCTTGTGTGGAGGGGCGTCGTCGATCATTTTTAAGCTAATAATTTCAGCTGAAATGACGGCAAAATATCCCCCATTTTTATGCGTATACTTAAGCATTTGCAGCATCTTTCATGTGAATGTTCATGTTATATTACTAGGTACTTGGGTCATTCCATGACAAATCGACCCCAAAATAATTAAGTTTGACACCCTCATATTTTTGAAAATTCTGAAAATAAGTTAAAAGCCTTTTTGTTCTGCAGAACAAAAAGGCGCATGCAAAACAAAAGGCGCAAAAAGGCGTCTGTTGGGAAAAGCCTCGGGCATTTTTAGAGTTCATGTTGTAAGGCCATCTTTGATCGCCTGTAGCTTGTAAACGAATTTCATGAAAGTAATACAATTTCACATTGTTTAGTTTGCAATAATGCGAGGGAACTTTTAGCTATGTCATATTTTTTTCCCGTGACTTCGTGACTTAGTTTTCCATTAAATACCTCGATCTGAAATACCTGGAAAAAACGCATTTTTGTCTGAAGCCAAATCAATTTGTTCTTATGCATACATATTCTTTCAAAAGAAAACAAATGTATTTTGCCTATAAAGAGTACTTTTAAGCTTGGCAAAAACTCCAGTAGGCGGCGCTGGGAACATATATCTGTGTATCTTCGGACTGGGTAGATATATCGAGATGCAGTAAATGCGAGTGGATAGATCTAACTATTCTGAGAGGAAAATTGACATATACTTTTGTGATCTGAGGTCAAGATCCAGGTCGTATTTAAGGGAAATATTGCAGGTAGCGCTTTGAGAACATGTATGTGTATCTCTGGACTGGGTACAGAACAGTAAAAAAGTCGGGTAACTGTAGGATTTTGTGAAAGGCTAGTGATGCATTATTTATAGTACACCTTTTTGCACTCGGAAGTGACCATTCAGCATAACTGTTTGAACGGTAAATTTAATCAACTCATGCATTCGACAAAACAGATCGGCTGCTGGCGCCGGAATTTAACAGATGAGCCAATTTTTTGAACACTAGTCACTGTATTCTAGATACTCACTCTGAACTGTTTGGGATAATTCAACATGATTCCGATTACGGTCGAAAATATTTCACTTTGCTATTATCGAGTGGTAGCTTTTTTCGGTTGGACGGAATCAGATTGGGATCAAATATCTGCTCGTCCGTCTGCATAACTGTCACTGCGATTCATTTCACCCAATGCCGATCTGTTTTGGAGATTATTGAACGTTTTGCTTAATGACGACTTGTAATGGAATGCCGACTAATAGTTATGGTGAATAGTGAATTTTTATAGTGAAACGGCAAAAAGTGGTGCCCTCTATATGCAGAGTATTTTAAACGGTTTTGCCCATTGGTCAAATGCAATCGCAAAAAGGTGTAGTGCTTGCGACCCGCTGTTGTCGAGTTCACTCAGTTTTACTGGGGGAATTGGCTCCACACTGGGGAGTCAATTTTCCCCCTCCAGTTAGCATGTTATCCGAGGCCCTGCGCACTATACCGACTTAGCCACTCGCTTAAATTAGCCTGGGGTTGATTCCAATAGAGAATTGGGTCATTCGACGCTAAAACGGTTGTATATATGTATGTACGCTGTATCTACAGTGTACAGTGTACAGTCGGTCTATTATGTATCTTCCCTTTTTTAGTTTCTAAGACTCGTCTAATTTCACTTCTGGGTACATGAAGGACTTATTTAAAGGAACATGTCGCACTTACCTAGGTTGGTACCACATGCTCACTTGTATCAGTCATTCATGTACACAGAAGTGAAATTATATGAGTTTTAGAAACTAAAAAAGGGAAGATATATAATAGACCGACTGTACACAGGGGCGTCATTTTCGGAAAATGATTGGGGGAGCAATGCTTACTTTATAGATTCTAACTCCATTCTTACAAAGCAACGACATAGGCCAAAGGTTAAAATGTGAAATAATTTTTCGATCCCAAAAAGTATACAAATCGACACCGGTGTATGTACAGCATACATTACAGGTACATAAGTATACATAGGTATAAATATTCTACCAATTTGCGTGCATCGAAGCATTTTAGATCATGGATAACATCTGATAGATGTTATAAAACCTCGGGTGGTTAAATATTAATTATTCTTTCGACAAAATGAAACACTTTTTGAAGGAAAGCAAATTCTAGTTATTTCTCGACATGGCCTTCAAAACAACCATCTCAGTTTAAAACCCACAAAGTGCAAAGTAACAAAAACATCTGTCCCCCGGTCCTGGTACTTTGCTCTGGACCTGTGACCTGTGACCTGCGGACTATAACCCTATTGACACCCTGCAGGCGCGGACGACACGCCGCGCGGCTCCGGCACGCGCTTCTTCTTCTGGGTGTTCTTCCTGACGATGGTGATCGCACATGCGGCCTACTCGGCCACGCTGGTCTCGTTCCTGGCCGTACAGACGCTGGTTGTGCCCTTCCAGAGTCTGGAGGGCCTGCTCAGCGACGGAACCTACCAGCTGGGCGTCGCTAACGGCACCTCCATGTACGACTTCTTCAAGGTAACGGCCGCGTCGGTCGAAGGCATTCCCAACCGCTACCACCCATGTCAAACGGAAAATGTTTATATGTATTTGCTAGCACCTTCTTAATAAATTCACTTGGTTTGCACTTTGCCCCTTTTAGAAAACAAAGTTTCATTCCCCGAAACCTCTTCGGTAGAAGGTCCCTACCTCCGCCGGGCGGCGCCGGAGGTAGGACCAGCCCCCACCGGTAACAGTTGGCAGCACTCGGGCGTTTGGGCGCTCAAAAACTACTAGACCATAGGGTTCCCCCATGTTAAAGCGACGATATTCAGACGAGTCTGGCTCGTAACCTATGGGACATATTTCAATTCCGACTTCTTCAACATATAGCTGTAAGGCTTGGCTACAACGTTTCTATTTATCATTTTTCGATATTCTGGGCACAAAAAGGTGAAATCGGCTTGGGGGTTGAAAAATATCGGAGTGCCCAATGCCGACTGTGGCGTAGCATGGAAGTGGCGACTGCAGCGTCATATATAATGCTAGTTGAGGCGCTTAGTTGTTTTGATTACCGCTGCCATATGCTACCAAAGATACTGAAATCTATTCTATTGGTCGACGTGATGCTGGGCGTAGCTTTGCTGGAATCAATTCATAAATTAAGTTAGTCTATGGAAATGCAAGTTAATGATACAATACAAATACTGTTAATTTATCATAGACAAAAATATTTTTGCAAAACAAAGTATATTGTTATTCATTTTGAGCGCTAACATTTCCTTACCGTTCTATGTTCCGGTGTCTATTCCTGGGTAGGACACCTCCGGTACTTGTTCAGAGACTGTATTAGTGGTTCAGGTCAGCGGAAGCGGAGCGGAGCCAGACGCCAGCCCGCTATCGCAACGATTTCTCGTGAAATAAAGAGAAGCTTACTTCTTTCTCCACATATATCCATCAGTTGTCCAAACCAAAGTCATATTCGTAGTTTTGAGCTCAGGATGCACCGTATGGTTGAATTTCAAGACAACTTTCAAGGTGACCTATTTCCTTTAAGCACGATGATAAAAGGCGTTACGCACATGGTGCCCCCACGATGTTTACCTGATTCGCATATGCGCAATATGTTACATTTCATAAGTTACAGCAAATAATAACCACACGTGCCGTTCATATTATCCCAAGAAATCACGAACAGCACATATCAGAATATATCAGAAATTTATAATCAGAAAATATACTCATTTTACATCCTCTGAAAACGTCAATGGCTTGTGATGTCGGTACTTTTCCTTTTGGTGTTTTAAAAATAAGAACAATGGAAGCTCAAAAACGTTTTGGGTATGAAAATCGGTCGAACCACATGGCCACAATGGCCTTTCATTTTTTACATTTTGTCTCTTTGTCCCTATTTTTTAACAAAAAATAAATTTCGGGGTCCTAAAAGGAAGACCATGTTATGACGAAACGCATTGTGTTTATCCAATCGTCATCAATCTTGCGGTTCTCGATATCTCTGGGGGGCAGAATCTGCCCCCCCCCCGGCGCACGTTAACGTTATTATGGCCAACAGCACGGAATAGGGTGAACACGCGCCCTGGAGGGCCTCTGAGAATAGCACACCCTGGAGGGGCGGATTTCGCCCCCCGCCCCACTTCACCTATGAATCTCGAAAACCACGCAATGTAGCGACAAGTGGAAAACGGATTTAGATTAGCTCGAAACAAGCTTATCGAAAGTGCTTCAGTCTGTTTTTAGTTCAGGTCAATATCAAGTCAACCAGAGTTCATCAGAAAAGGTTATATTATTCCAGATTTAGGACTTTACTCCAGATACCCCCAATTTATCTCGGAAACTTATGATAGCTAGGAGCAAACGGAAAAAAACGGTAGCTCTTAAAATTTGTAATTAGCTTGGTGGTCCTCAAATTTGAGCTCTGGTGAATATTTTAGGCTCCAGAGCAGGGGTGTGGTTTTATCAAAATGATTGGGGGTGCTTAAATAGTTGAGGTGCCCTATACGGCCTTCAAAAAAAGTTATTGAGCGAGGAAGGCGGTAAATAATGATTAAAGTGATATGGTCGTAATGCAAATTTCCGTGATGTAATATTGGTTCCAAAATAAGCCGTCCGCGCTGGGGACTGGCCCGGCACAGCAGCTTTAACCCTATTCCCTGCGGGCGGCCAGATTACGTTAACTCTGCGGGGGGGGGCAGATTTCCCCCCAGAGATCTCGAGAAACCGCTCGGCCCGAATTTCGATGAGAAACACCATTCGATTCGTCGTGACGAAATCTTTCTTTTTGGATCCGAAATTAACTTTTTTTGCTCTAAAATGCGGGGGCCCAGGGGGGCAAAAAATACCGAAAATTTGAGGTGTTTTTTGAAAGGTAATTGTGGCCATGTGATTCGATCGCGATTTGCATGCATAAGTTTTTTGAGCTTCCAATGTCCTGTTCTTCAACGTGTGAAAGGGACAAGTACAAAAACGAAAAATCATAGGCGCACTCGGGGATAACAAATGGGGAGAATTTTTGATGAAAAATATGTGCTTTTCCTTAGTACTTGGGACCTGGGAACGTCACATGTGGGCTTTGTTGCTGTTATTTGTTAAATGTAATAAATTTTGCATAGGCGGATTCAGGTAAACAACGTGGGGGCACCATGTGCGGAACGCTTTTTATAATCTTGCTTATTTGAAGCTGAGCCTAAATTGACGGAGAATGTCGCCTCCCATTTTATGTACCTGAGTGCGCCTCTGCCCCAAAATATGTCTAATCCAATTATGTATGAATGTACATAAGCATCGACTTAGTTTCTACGCTTTTATTCCGGTCCGCAAAACTACGAAGGAAGTAATGCGGCCGCATATCCGCATTAGAAAGACCTCCAAAAACATGACCTGGACCGCCTCCGCTAGGCCGATTTTTTTTCCAAATTTTCACAAGAAACACGAGTCATTCAAATATTTAGGAAGTCCGAAAGTTTCAAAAACGATAGACGTAACGGTTCAGAAGCCGGCGGGGAAAAAACTACCGGGGGGCAGAATTTGCCCCCGCAGGAATAGGGTTAAGGGATATAACGGCTTGGAAAAAATATGAAAAATGGTGGAGATGAGAGCCACATCATCTGGGCACTCCATCTACATCAAAATCCACAAACTTTTCCCAAGGCGGTATATTCCCTTTACTGCTGTTCCGGTCAATCCAGGCGGGAACGCTTTATTTTGGAAACCAATAGTACACTGTGCAATTTGGCATCATCGTCGCTGCAATTGCTATTTTTGTGAAGGTGACCCAGTCACTGGCGGATCCAGAACGTGAGCTGTAGGCGATTTGGAGGGGCTAAATTTCACAAAGTTTCAACTAATTGGGAAAAAATCCGGCAGTATTTGGGCTTCGCCTCCTGTTCCTTATTGAACGGCTTTTAAACAACGGTGCCCTTGTAAAAGTTTGTTTATATTTCCCTTCTACATTAGAACAATGTGTCAAACTTTAAGCGATTTGGGTAGGCTAAAGCCCCTAGCCGCCCCCTGGATACCGCTAGAGGGGACATCAAGTCCTAAAACAGGGGTCATGAACGCTCCATGGGGGCCCCCTTTGGATTGCTTTGTCCTCCCATCCCGAAAAAAATCCGCCGCTACTGGCTCGTACACCCTGGATAGTTGCATAACCATACCCAGCAGGCGCGGATCCAGGGGGCGCTAAGGAGCTTCCCCCCACCCTAACCTGAGCTGGTTCGGCGCCCGGAGGGCTGAAGCTTTTTTGTATGTGGCGTCCACCTTCCACCGAAATCCTTGGATCCGCGCCTGCCCAAAACCAGCAAAAACAACATAATTTCACTTTAACGCTTTCTTGAAAAGACAAACCCTATATTATCTGCTTCTATCTTTTCATTTTTCATCGATACGGTCACCTTGATCAGCGATTAAAACCGAACAAATCTCAGTAACGGAGTTAATTCTATCGCATTTCAATATCGCACAGGTGCGGGATCTAGGAGCAGCTAGGGCGCACGCCCCCCTTGAGCCGGTCGCGCGGGCGCGCCCGGAGGAACGCCCAACTTTTTGTATGTTTGGCGCGCCCCTTGGGAAAAACCCCGAATCATGGATTCCCGCGCCTGACCGCCACCGTGAGATGAAATTAAAACATAATTGCCCCTCAGGTCACGGGGTCACGGGGCCATTTTGGTTTCGGCCAGATTTGGTAGGGTGCCACCCAAAAACCTTTTTTTACCAGCCCCTGGGAAAACAATATTGACTCTGTCTTTAAAAGACAAGATAATCATGTAAAGTTAGATAGGTTAGGTACCTATGACCCTATGGGCATGGCTACTAATTAGGTAATATTAGAAGATCCTGGAAATTTTGCAAGACATCTATTTTCTAGAAATATATTTGAATCATTTTTTAAGAAATTATAATGCATTTATACTTGCTACTAGAGCCTACCACTTACCCAGTAGGTATGGTATCTATTTGAAATACCAATGGCATGCTTAGGCGAGGATTGGTATTTCAATGAAAATCTTCATCAATGCTGATTGGAAGAGCCTTAATATTTTCTGTGTGTTGATTGGGGGCACCCTGTACCTAATTTCCATTTTTTGTGATAATATGTCTTCATAAGTTATGATTTATATTATAAAATCAATATTGGCATGATTCAGTAAACAAGATGGAATGTTGGTCTTTATTAATTATGTTATTGCTCGGGCTGCTCAGGGTAATTTGTTTATCACAAATTAACTGGCAAACTAAGTATATATTTAAGCATACGTTTGATTTATTATTGTGGGTTGCTCAGAGGGTATGAGGGTGCTCGATTTAACTTTGTGGGTGCTCAGGCACCCACAAAGAGATAGGAAACCACACCCCTGCTCCAGAGGTCATTGAAGGTCAAAAAGGATATTTTTGCAAAAAAAGCTTCCTGCTAATAACTTCTTAACTAATGTCGATAAAACAGTTCTTACACCATCATGTTTGTCTCGTCAAGGCGCTTCGAATAATTTTAATTGTTATAGGTGAGGTCAACTTGAAAATTTGACCTCAGGTCAAAGTCAACTGGTGACCCAAGTAGGCAGTTTCGCACATCGAAAGACATTGCTCGACGAGACAAACATATTGGTACCATTTTCACGTCTCTATCTTCAGTATGTCGAGAGTTATTGACAATAACAACTAAGTGTTGGTGGTCACAAAATTGACCTGACTATAGGTCACTGATATCAGAAATCCGAGATTAACAAATGGCAGGTATTCATGACCTTATGACATCCTGCAAGTGTGAAATCGATCGTTCGAATACTGTGTCTGCATACGATCAAACACGTTTTTGAGGTGAGGCCATCACGTGACCTGATCTGGTGACCTGACCAGAAAAGAATTGAGGCCAAACATTTAACATAATGTGGGTAGCTCATTTTCGAGCAGGTATTCAAAAAACAGCGGCACTGCACGCTGCCGTTTTTCCGTTATGGTCGAAAAACCGGAGTAGTCGGCGGATTTCGCCCCCCCCTCCAGGGTGCGTGTTAACCCTATTCCCTGTGGGGGCAGGATTCTGCCCCCCCCCCGGTAGTTTTTCGCCCGCCGCTTCTGAACCGTTTTCGATCTATGTCTTGAACTTTCGGACTTTTCCTAAATTAATGAATGACGCGTGTTCTGTGATTTTTTTGAAAAAATCGCCCAGCAGAGGCGGCTCCAGGGTCAATGTTTTTTGGAGGTTGTTTCGAATGCGGTGTGCGGCGCATACTTTTCCTTCGTAGTTTGCGGTGGAATAAAAAGCGTCAGAACTACGTCGATGCTTTGTACATCATAACATAATTGGATTATACATATTTTAAGGGTAAGAGGCCGCACTCAGGTAACAAAATGGGAGGCGATTATTCTCCGTCAATTTAAAGCCCAACTTCAAATACGCAAGATGTAAAAGGCGTTCCGCACAGGTGCCCCCCACGTTGTTTACCTGAATGCCGCCTAAATGTCACAATTTTGTTTACATTTAACAAATAACAGCAACAAAGCCGCCAACAATGTGACGTTTCCACGTCCCAAACACTAAGGAAACACATATTTTTCAATCAAAAATTCTCGCCCATTTTTTATATCCCTGAGTGCGCCTATGATTTTTTTTGTACCTTGTCCCTTTAAACACATTTGAAGAAACATGACATTGGAGAAGCTCAAAACGTTTTTTGCATGCAAATTCGGTCGAATCACATGGCCACAATGACCTTTCAAAAAACACCCTAAATTTTCGTATTTTTTCCCCCTGGCCCCCCATTTTAGAACAAAAAAGCAATTTCTTGATCTAAAAAGAAAGAATAGAATGGTGTTTGTCCCATCGAAATCGGCCGAGCGGTTCTCGAGATCTCTGGGGGGGGCAGAATCTGCCCCCCCCCCCCTGCAGGTTAACGTAATTCTGGCCGCCCGCAGGGAATAGGGTTAAGGAAGAGGCATATTTGACCATTTAACTTACAAATTGAGGCCCTTCTGAAACATGCCGCCCCTGTAAATATGCCACCTTCGGGCTAGCGACCCCTAGCCCAAAGCTATAAAAACACCTAGCCTAAAAAAACTGGATCCGCCCTGATCTGTAGCAATAATTATCAGCTGTCAACACGCAGGCCGCCTGCTATGTGAGTTGCGAAACGATCTAAAGAATTAAGATGGAATTATAATATCAAGAACCTTAGCCACTAAACCTCTAGACAACATCGAAGCACCAGAGAACAAAAATCATATTGTGCAGTAAAAAAATACTCGTGTTCAGTCAATATACATTTACAACCCTGAAGATGCATAACATTTTTGCAGGGGCGGACACAGGGAGGGGCGGAGGGGGCGGCCGCCCCCCTCTGTGTCCGCCGCGCCGAAGGCGTGTGAGGGTCTCGTAAGCAAATCAGTTTCTGCGCCGAATGCGCTGAAATAGGCCTGCTTATGGGGTTCGATATCTGTCGTTTGCTGCACGGTCAGACGCCACCCTTATACCATGGCCATGTGTCGCCCTCTAGCCATATGCCGCCCTATGGCCAGACCGTGACGGCGCCCCTCCGGTCAGTGGCGGCGCCCCGGTTAATGACGGCGCCCCTCTGGCCAGTGACGGCGCCTCTTCTGCCAGTAAAGGCGCCCCTTCGGCCAGTAAAGGCGCCCCTTCGGCTAATAACGGCGCCCCTCTGGCCAGTGACGGTGCCCCTCTAGCCAGTGACGGCGCCCTTGTGACGGCGCCCCAACGGACAGTGACGGCGCCCCTCCGGCTAATGACGGCGCCCCTCTGACCAGTGACGGCGGCCCTCTAGCCAGTGACGGCGCCCTTGTGACGGCGCCCCTACGGACAGTGACGGTGCCCCTCCGGTCAGTGACTGCACCCTCCAGCCAATGATGGCGCCCCTCCGGCCAGTAACAGCGCCCCTCTGGCCAGTGATATCGTCCCTCTGGCCAGTGACAGCGCCCCCTTCGGCTAGTGACGGTGCCTAACTGACCAGTGATGGCACTTCTCCTGCCAGTGATGGCACTCTTGCGTCCATTGACGGCACCCCTGTGACCATACTTACTTTTTTACCATGCTTAACACCGGCATACTAACATTTCATAGTTTCTTCAAAATATGTAACTATAATTTGCTTAAGAAAGTATATATTTTTAGAAAATACAAACTACTTATGAGCAAGCTTAGGAAAATTTGCATTTTTTAGGATTTTGTTATGATTAATTATCAATTGGCGCCCCTGCAGGCCCATGACGTCAAAAATGCAACCTAATAGAAGAAAAGCTAAATCTGCGTATTTTTTAATGAAAAAAGGTGAGACAAAAAGGAATACCTTTTTGTCTCACCTTTTTTCATTCAAAAATACATAACTGCCATGTTAATGATCATTCCATTGTACTTATTCGCGTTCATCATGGCACAAATAACCATCAAACACATAAAAAAAAATCCACCCTTCATGTTTAAAGATACGGCGCCTCAATTTCCCGGAAAAATGCGCCCTAGTTCCCCGAAAAATGCGCCCCTGTTCCCCCAAAATGCACCCCTATGCCGCGCTCCCCCTCTTCGAAAAATTATGGATCCGCCCCTGCGTTTTTGTATCGGCATGGTTTCATATTGGTGATCACTGATCAGTATTTATTAAATCTTTGCAGGATTCGAAATTATCAACAAATATAGAAATATACAAGAAACACATTGTCGGTCTACGCGGAGACCAGGAAGGATGGACTCGAATCAAAAATGAGAAAATGGCATATTTTGCATGGTCAGAAAATCGTAAGTGTTCAAATTGTTTAGGCTTTAAGGGCAATTTTTTATAGATGTTTTAGGAAGAACTCAGCAAGTACATTACGTAACACACACACACACACACACACACACACACACACACACACACACACACACACACACACACAACACACACACACAGCAGCACACACACACACACACACACACACACCACTCACACTCACACCTCACTAATGCTACACCACACACACAATACACACACACACACACACACACACACCACACACACACACACATCACACACACACACACACACACCACACACACACACACACACACACAGCACACACACACAACGCAGAAAACACACACACACACCACACACACACACACATACACAGCACATAAACACCACACATACACACACAACATCCAGACAAACACAGACATACACCGACCATACAACAGACATACACACCACAGACATACACAGACATGCACACACACACCACCACACACACACACACACACACACACACAGGCACACACACACACACTCCACCAACACACACACACACAACAGTCGTGGCACCACACACACACACATTCACACACACACAACACACACACACACACACACACACACCACACACCACGCGCGCGCGCGCGCACGCACGCACGCACGCACGCACGCACCGGCACGCACGCACGACGCAACGCACGGCACGCGACGCACGCACGCACGCACGCACGCACGCACGCACGCACGGCACGCACGCAACGCACCGTCACGGCACGCACGCACGCACGCAGAGCGCACGGCACGCACGCAACGCACGCAAACGCACGCACAGCAACGCACGCACGACAACGCAACGCTAGCAACGCACGCACGCACGCATACTTACCTATGTTATGTTTTAACTGCACCTATTAAGTGCTGTATTTTTTATGTTTTTAATAATGACTGGCATTGAGCAATAATTATTGTTTTTTATGTTTTTCTAGGATTTGGATCACCATGAAAGTATAAGGTCAATAAAACCGATTTTTGTATTTCATGTTGAGCATCTATATTGTATATGTTGTCATACAGTTATCAAAATGATGTAATAGACGTACATACACAAACCGGTGGCGATTACTTTGCATATCACCCGAAGATATCCAGGTATATTGTTTCACTTTGGAGTTCCAACTTATAAATCCATGGACCTTTAAAAGGCAAAGTCCATAAGGAATTTGTGCGTTTTAGAGAGTAGCTTACGAGGTTCCATCGTTTTTTATAGACTTTAAAAATCATGGAAAGCGTAAATCATAGCGAATCGTACATATGTAATAATCATCATCTGCCTTTTTCATGTCGTCTGTATAGTTCCACACATGTTAACGTTTTTGCGGAGATTATTTGATAAACGATGCAGACTTTGCATTCAAAATTAGTGTTTGCCTATTTATTTGCTTATTTATGACTATAGAGATGTACACTTTGGAAGCAAAGAAGTGACGGGTCTAACATAATAATAACCATTTCAGTATTTCGTCAAGTAGGTATTCGACTGTATTCTGTTCCAGGAGCCTCTTGTGATACTGTCAAACTCGACCACGAATATTTCAAGCATGGTGTAGCCTTTGGGCTTCAAAAACGGTCTCCATACAAGAAGTTCTTCGATTATCAGTGAGTTGATTTGTCCTGAGCTGCTAGTTAACATAATATTTATGACATTGCTTACGTAGAGCTAGCGCCATATTTTCTCATAGCCACCTTAACGATGGCTGAATCCTTAACCCGGCAGTAAAGCCCTTCATGGGAAAAGTTTGCAGCCCCCATCCCATTCCAGCCCATTCAACCAGACATCAATCCGTTCCAATCCGCTACTTGATAAGGCTCTCATTTCCACCCATTTCAACCTATTTAACTTTTTTAGTGCCAACGAATTAAATGGTCTGTCCCATACCTGTTCCAATCAGTGAATTAAAAAAAAATTGTCCCATTTCCATCCATTCCCGTCCCATTTTAATTTGTATATGGGATTCCCATTCCATGAAGGGCTTTACCCGGCAGTCACTGGGGTATTTTCTGTAACACAAATCACTGTTTTTTTTAGCCCCCACCCCTTGCATCTTCTGAACCACCTTGAGAATTGCGCTGACTCAAACGGCAATCGATAGCCAAGGAAGTTTTATCGACGTAAAATAATTTTTGTTGCCCTAGAGGTCACTAATGACGTCACAGGTCAGGTCAAAAGTAAAAATCGAGCTATTTGAGTTTATGGACCATACATTCACTTCATAGTCTTTGGCTGCAACCATAATCACCCAGAGTGCTCTAAAAGGTATTATACACATCCCGCATGAGCTTAAGGGGGATTGTTGTCAAAAGGTCAAGGTCAAATTTAGGTCACGAAAGGTCAAAACCTGAAATGGATCAATATAATTAATAAATACATTTTACTGAACCAGTTTTGTCTAAAAAATACAGTGCTGCCATTTATTTGTCTGTATCTGGTCAAAAAACAAAACAAAAAGGAGGTTCCAAATTTGACGTCATGAGTTACCTAATAGCTATACTTAAGATGTCATCACTCAGTCAAAATTAAGATATAATTTTAACATTTTGTATGGTAGTTGACCATGTTTAGTTATTTGACAAATATTACGTTTTTCAAATGTATTTAACAGTTTTGATTTTTTGTTAAAATTTACTTGTTAAATTGGGTTGGTCAAAAACGACTGATTAAAAAAAAAATCGAGATTGCCATGTTGTAGCCTTAACATTTTATATCTTCGCACGTTTTCGGATTCCGTCTTGTCTACTTCATGGAATTTGTACGGTCTCTTAAAGTTAAGCTGATTCTGGTGTTAAAATGGAGTGTAGTGACCGGTGATGTCATTAACTTAGCTATATGTTAAACACAAAATCTGACAAAATTGAGATTTTACCCATAAAAGGTGTACGAAGTTGCCCGGGCAGGTACTAGAAGATTGGCGTTAATAGCTGCATTATTTCGTGAGATAGTCTAGATGACTTTTCAGTGTGGGGGGGGGGGCTAAATAAAAGCCTCCCTTCGTTGACTCGCGGGTTAACAAGCAGCACTAGTAACAGAATTTTGTCGCAGTCCTTCGCTTCTACACTTTACACGTCTTCTTTGCCATAGTTTGTTTCTTATTCACATGTATTTTGATTTATGACAAAATGGATTCTGAAGCTGTGCCTAAATAGCAGCAACTATAAAATGCAGATCATCATCACCATCATCATCACAATGTTTATTAAGTAATTCATGGTGAACAGTGCAACAATAGTAAGAATTCAAAGACGCAATATAGCAATATTTGAATACAAATAATAGCAGAGTGGTGCAGAAGCGCAATGCGCTTGAATCTGAACACCTGGGGCTAAAGCTAGAGAAAGGTGCTTGTTTTACATACCTAGAGTCAACGTAGGCACTCGTCCGTGACAAATTATTTCCGCATGCTATGCTGGCTCAAGTATCATCGAACTTACTACATTAAGACTGTCTGTTCGTCAACACCGAATTATTCCTTATGCATTTTATTAATTAAGAATGTTAAAACCTTTTCAGAATGTATTAACAGAAATGTTAATACCCTAAATACATTGTATTAATTCGAAACGAAATGGCTTGACACGAAGGCATAGCAATTATCTAAGAAAGTCATTTTCCAGATCGCATAACAATCATTTTTTTCGCGAGTATTTACGTGGCCCCTCATTTTCAAGCATCAAACTTTTCTCCTACACGTATAGATAGTGTCTGTGCTTAGAAAAAAAATACGAATTTCATTTTTTTCTTATAATACGCAATCAGAGGCCTATTTCACAAAGAAGTTTGTAATTACATATGTTTGTGATTACAAACGCAATAAATTTTTA